>VDFB02351236.1:0-13322 GCA_007258455.2 Sequoia sempervirens
CTTTCAAGATTTTATTCAAAAACACTTGTTGTCGGCCTGTGATGAGGTATGAATGAGATACTAAGGCACAAGAGTGTATAAATATGTGTTTTTCTCCTCATTTTCGCATCTCTTATCTCCTATCACTCATTCATCCACCAATCTTCCATCTCAACTCAATCAACTTAAGGTTTTATCATTACAAGAAATTAAGAGAGCTTCTAAAGACATTCAAGGGTTGTATCTTCATGTTTTGCTACAAAAATTTAAGATCTATCATCATGGAAAGATAATCTATTCCATTATTGCATGTTTCATTCCATTCTTACATCATTTTGGTTTAATTACCTAAAAGGGGTTTGACCAAGGAAAATCCCCATGCCTTAACAATCACCATTTCTTCTTTTCTTCTTGTGTGTTTGTATATTTAGGTCTCTTGGAAGCATGGAAATCATTGAGGATCAAGTTATAAAGTCATTCAAGTCAAAGAATCAACAAAAAGTCACTTTCAGACCTGAATCCGACAGTTTTGGAAGTGGACACCTGTAGGAAGTAGAAGTGAAAATCTAGCTCCACAAAATCTACTCCTAAATTTTTAGATTCTTGTAGGTGGAATAATTCACCACCCATGGTGAATGAGTCCCATTTGTAGGCCTAAAAAGTGGTTTTGTCAGAATTTAGCTCTTGACAGTTAGAAACCTATTTCTTGGACTTTTCATTAGAAGCATGACTAATTCACCATGCATGGCAAGTTAGTCCTAGTGACCATTAATAGTGAATTTTGGAACCTTCCAAAACCTTCTAGCAACAGTAATCTACCGCTAGGTGTATGCTATTCAGTTTCATCAATTTTTGTTTTCATTTGTTTAGGTTTCTAGTTCATATTTGCAATCAACAGTGTGTTTTTCAACATCTTGCATTTAGATTAGTTCACATTCATTTATCTAAATTTTTAAGCATTCAAACACATCCACACACACTTCACATCAATATCCCATCCATATTTTGAATGTAAACATAAGCATTTTTGGACCCATCTTACAAAATCCTAGAAGTGTTAGAAAGAAGTAGGTCCCAAAAATCTATATTTTGTTTTGGTGAACCTGATATTTGAATCTCCTCTTTTTTTATTTTGGAGTCCATTATTCATTCTAGAGTTTCTTGCATTGCATTTTTCCTTAGTTATCTTTCATTCTAGAGTTTTGTTTTTGCATGAGTAAAAGTGCATAATAGGTTGCATTTTTGCATCTTTAATCATTGCAAAGCTCCAACTTTCTGCACTTTTCATTTAGCTTTGCATGATAGCACTTAGAATTCATAAAAACAATCATAAATTAATGAAAATTATAGAAAAAAGTCCATACTAGGACTCATTTTCCACCTTGGGCGAATTAGTCCCTTCTGACCCCTGAAACAACATTTTATAAAACTCAAAAATTTGTTTTTGGACTTCTGTTTGGTGTCTTAACTTGTATATATCAGTTAGTTGCATTTTTGTAGCATGCATTTTGTTAAATTTCACTTCAAATAGCTCCTTTCATGCATTGTTTCGTTTCACTTTCAAATTGTTGCAATAAACAAACACTTAAAAATTTGAAAATTGCATTGCATTGTACTTGGCATGTTTTCTTTCAAAAGAAATGTTCTTGTTTGGATTAAACATGGATTTTATACACATAATATCCCCTTTTGTGATTTTTCTTTTGACTACCATAATAGGTACCTTAAGAAACAATCCATTCATACATTTATTAATCTTATGTTACCCATTGGTGAGAATGGGAATGTAGACAATCATAACACACACACACACTTGTTCTTCTTTTGATACCTCTCCTATTAGTGACGAAGGTATTTTGATACAAGAAGTCACAAGCCTTGAAATTGTCGATTCTCCATCTCATTGTTCCCCTTTGGATGACCTTACACAACAAGAACATTCGATCCTAGACATATTCCTCAACATCACCTTACCAAGTCTTCATGGTCATGACAATTACACTTGTTCATCTCCTAATACCCCTCCTTGAAGTGATGAGGATAGGTTGGTGTTAGAAGACGTTCCTATTAAGAATCATGACACCCTTGATCCTCCCTTTCCTAATGTCCCTATCCTATGGGAAGATCTCTTTACAAACCATAGTGATTATTCTCTTGATACTTCCTCCACTTGTGATGAAGCTACTTTACAAACCTCAAACTTGGATGAACATATTACAAGCTCTCCTTGTAGGGTAGATAATATGGAACAAGAGAATGCACCTTTAATGACAATGGACATTCATCATTCCTCTCCTCCTAATCCCATCATTGATCATTCCCCTATTGGAAAAAAAATTATTGTGGAAGAACATAGGTTTCCCTGTCAAGAACATGTGGCTTTTTGTTCTCCTAAAGACTTTCCTCCTAGGGAGAATATCATGGCATTGGATTGTGGAAAGCAAGTGGTTCTTTATTTCCCTCACTTAGAGATATATCCAAACAAACCTACTAAGGATATGAATGCACCAGTGTTTATTTGATCCCCTTTGATCAATACATATCCCATAGGACATTCTCATAACCTTCTCATCCTTTACCCACCTTCATTTAGTCTCACACAACATACCCCTAACTCCTTCACAATTAATGACCTCAAGCATTAACCATCCTAAAAAATTCAAACTATCATCTTGTAGACTACTCATGATTTGAATTTGTTAGATTTTGTATCCTCCTATGATGAAGAAGACCAAACATCTCAATCTACAAAGTCTTACATAGGTATGAAAAATAAGCAAGATATATCTTTAACCCCATTCAAACAACCACCTTTTCCTCTTGATCAAGAAGTTATCTTGTCAAGCCTTCTCCATGATAAATTGATCACTCTCCCTCCTACAACTTGAAAGAAATGTTATTCCAAGACTTCATTCTGCACCTATCATAGAGTTCATGGTCACTCCAATAATGAATGTAATGCTTTGAGTTGTAAAATCCAACATTTTTTAGGAGTTTGGTATACTTCCCTATGTGGGGGAACCTCATTCCTCTAATTGCTATTTATTTTCACTCTAGCATGCATTTCATCAATTGTTTTGGCTCACCTTTGTCCTACACTAAGTGGGGGCAAGGGGTTTGACAGCCTTGTCCTCGTATGTCACTTGTGGTTGCCTCCTTTGGCTAGTCGTTAACTTTTCATGACTACATAAGAGAAAGCTTGGGATGTGGATGACATGCCTTAAGTTGGCTTGCATATGAAATACTTCTCCCTTTCATGGTGTAGCTTATATGAAACATATGACTTGGAATAGGGATTTTCGAGGAAGCTCTCATGTCTCTCTCTTTCTCTTCTACTTTAAAGCAATTTCTCGCAATACAGGTGCTTGTAACTACTTCAAAGTGGGGGAATAAATCACCACTCACATTTCATTGTGTGATTTTCCTTTTTCTTGTGATTCCCTCTCTTGGAAGAATTAGGTACGATGTTACCCAAGATGAGATTGTTTGCACTTATCATCTCTTGGAGACATTGAGCATGATGTTACCTAAGATGAGACATTACATGAACAAAGCGAAATCCCTTTTGAACAATCCTTAACATTATTTTGCATTAACAATGTATATAAGTATCAAAATTGTTTGATTTTATTTTGTGATGCCTTATTAAAGTTATCAATAGGTATAACTTTGATAATATGGTTGAGTGGGAATCCCACCTAGAGGCATGACTTTTCCCCATAGCCACCTTTGTGTTTGTGAGTGCATACCAACTAGTGTATGTTTCTCACCTTTTGGGATTTCTCACCCCATGGACAACTAGTTCTGTGGCCCCAGAGTGAGTATGTTGTGGCCTTCTCACCTTGTAGACGACCTAGAGTTCTATGGCCCCAGAGTGATTACATATTTTTCACCTCATCTTTCTTTCCATCTTGCCTGTGCATGATTTTTTATCTTGGGGGCTTGGCCACCTCCTTTGATCTTTTTCATTCTTTGGCATCTACATCTATACATGGAGATCTCTCTTGAATGTCTACTTTAGTGTGAGTTTGAAGCAAGTTCATCCTCTCACTAAAGTGGGGGCTAAATGTGTGCCCGTAGAAAAAAGGACCCTTTTTTTGACATGGGATTTGTAATACCCCTCATGCTACTATTTGATTTTTTTGACATTCTTTGTGGTTTTGTTGGCACATTGTGATTTGGATGGTACTGTTGATATTATGTGTGGTAGCTTAGACTAATACTATCCTCTTATGATGCCATGGATATTGTGATGACATTTTATTATGATCATTGATGGAGTTATTTGGAATGCAATAGACTATAGAATATTAATTTATGATGTGGTGTAAAATTTTATGATGATATGTTTTGGTGAGGGGACAGGTAGCATCACTCGTTCGCGAGCGCCCTGCTACGCTGTGAATCCTCCTCACAATGCTTTGATTTTATGTATATTGTATATCACCTTGTGGATGCAGGCTTTGCAGGAATAAGACTCGATTCCACCTATTTCGGTAGGTCTGGGTGAGCATTGAACCAACCCAACGACAGGGAGTTGAATATTTGAGGTGACATGAAAAGTAACTCCGTTCCAAGGTGTCAACAGTCCTGTATCTTCTTGGTTTGTGCGTATTGGTCACATTCAATTGTGTAGTTGCATTGGTCTTTGTATGTTATTGCGATTTTATGATTTGTCTAAAGTGGTGAATGGTTTTATGTGGTAAATTAAATAATTAAGTAATTGATAAAAATAAAGACATAAAATAATAATTAAATATGACAATGAATAAATATTAGTAGTAATAAAAATATTACATTTATCTTGTATCCTACAATGGTTGATTTTTAATTGTTTAATATGGAAGTAATTAGTTAATAAAGTATTATGGAAAGAAATATATATATATATATATATATATATATATTTAAAAGTTCATGTTTGTGGATTTAAATTAATTTAGTTTTAATCAAATACATGGAAAATAAAAAAAAATGAAATATGAAAAAGGCAACAAAAGAAATTAAGGTTAAATATTATTTGATTTTATTTCTTGAAATGTGACCTCTGGTATTCACGGGAAGAGGAATTGAAAGGATTCATGGGCACGGATTTTAAGAAGGGGTTTCTTTGTTCAAAGGGATGTTTTTCGAATGCTGAAGAAATTCTTATGTCCAGTCATTTCTCTGCCCTTAGTTTCTTTTTTTGTTTTTTTTGGAGAAAATTGGTGAAGAGGAAGGAAGATTTGGATCTGTTGCTGGAAGATCGGCAGGAAGGAATTAGTACAGCAAGAAGATTAAGCTTCTTCAATTTTCTGCAAGCGAAGGACGCCAGGTTCTCTCTTTGAATTTATATTGTTTTCTGTTAAAATAGGAATTGGTGTTTGTAAATGAAATTGTATTTAGGGTTGGAAATTTAATAATGATAGGAAGAAAATCTATTGGGATTACAGTTTTATCAAAGGAAATTTTAGCAGGGAATTGGGGATTGTTATTTATTTAATGAAAATTTTTGGGGTTTCTGAGTTGTTGTTGATTAAAAGGGTTTTATTGTAATCTGGAAACAAACAGTAGTTTGCTGTCAATTGACCAAAATAAAATATAAGTATATGGTGGCGAGGGACAATTTTTATTTCAAGCAAATCTCCTAGGTGTGACATTACGGTTTTGTTTGTGCATTTTATTAAAGCGTTACATTTTCAGTTTGGCACTTAATTAGAAATGTCTAGATGAGTATCTTTTCCCTTTGTTTTTCTTTGAAAATGTTCTCATCTGTATATATATGTATATATCATATTGAACTTATGAATTTTTTGGTAAATTTAAATCCGCTGGCGTACATAGTATTCAATACATTTTTGTTTTGGGCTTTTTATGTTTATTATCAATGGCGTATTGTGGGGAAGGCGATGCGGCGTACCAGCACCGATGCAGATGTGACAACACCAGTTGTCTGGCAGGCGTAGGTAGTGATCGTAAGAGCTGCCAGTACGTGAGAATTTAAGTGGTATGCGTTGCGGGGAATAAGAATTCCCCATGTGAATTTTTTTATATGTTAAGCTTTTTCATTTTTATTAAAGAATTTTTATATATTGTTTGGCTGCATTGTTGAATAATTTACATCCTTTTTCGCCATATATGTATGTACATATATGTTTTATATACATATATATCATATATATTTATTGGCGGTTAATGAAATTTTAATTATTAAGTGAATTATGCGATAAAAAAAATATTTATTAGGATTCACATTGTACAATAACGTAACTTAATAATATATATATATATATATTCAATTTCTTTTTGATGAATATATTCCGTTAAATATAACTGATAGTTAAACAAAGGCATGTATGTATATATTCTGTTCTTTTTCGTTTCTGATTTAAATGATATTTTTTGTTAATTTAATTGTTATTTAGAAAATAGATATTCACATTTAGATTCTGTTTCTTTTCTGATTAAAAATAAAGAAGAAATTTTTACAATGAAAATATTAGTTAAATAGAAAGAAATCTGTTTTATTGATTTGTTCAATTACAACTTGGAAAGGATATTGTTAGCAAAAGAGAAATCCATTACGAAAGTAAAACAGCATTGTTTATTTGTTCTGGTTTTAGTATGACTGTATTTTAGGAATGGTATTTATTTTGAAATCTACCCTGGAATTAATAAGTTATTTCTTTTATTTATTAAATCTTGTTGCCTTGTTGGGTTTGGGGACTTTGTTAATTCTTTGTTACGGGAGCCCTTTTTTGTGTTAGCACTTTAGTCTTCCAGAGGATGTTGGTTTTGTTGAATTTTCATCTTGAGTTCTGTTGAGTTTTGGGGTGTACCGAATTATGAGATTATATTATGGTATTTTATTTGCGAGATGGTTTATGCCTCGTGTATTGATTTTGTTGTCATAGTTTGATGATCAATGGTCTCGTGCTGGTGGATCCGGGGAGAACCAGCGCCGGTCCGGGAACAAATGGGGTCATCTTTTAAATCTCAGGTTCGTCATCTTTGATTTAAAATATGGATGCCTCGTCTTCGTTAGTGCTCCCTTAGGCTAATGGAAGACTGAGAAGGCCATGGTCGGCAAAGTCGTAACCTCGTCCTCTCGAGAGGTTTATGGCTCCGCATTAGTCACCCTATGGACCGGTGCCTCCAGTTGGGAGGAAGAGCACAGGACAACCATAGATGGGACCGGCGCCTCCAGTTGGGAGGAAGAGCACAGGACAGCCCATGTGTTGTGTGTTATTGTGTTCCTCTGGAAGTGGGTTATGGGAGTTGATTTAGATTGTTGTTTGAATTGATTTAAATTGATTTAAGATTATTGTTTTGTACCTCTTTAGCATGCATTGTATGATCTCATTTATATTTTATTTACGATCTTGCATCTTTATGACATTGTGATATGGTGTTATTGGTTGCTCATTTTAATTGGTGTATTGTGAGATGGATCTATGTTGGTACTTTTTGTATGGTTGTACTTTTTGTTGTCATTCTTGGTCGGAGTTACTTCTCTGTCACCTCTTAGCATGGGGTGGTCGGGTGGAACGTGCTCCGCACACTGTTGGGTTCCCCATCAGCGTTCGTGGCTTCAGTTTCATCCAGTTGAAGATTTATTCCAGTTGATCTCCTTGTATTTTGATAAACTTGTATATTGTATTCATCCCACATGTTTGGGATTCATGATGTAACTTTATGGATGATGTAACATTTGAAAGATGATGTAATGTAATTATCTACTTTGTAATTTTAATTGGTTATGAAATGTCTCATGGGTTTATCTTGTGATAGAATTTATGTATGTATTTATATAATGTTGTCATTTATAGTTTCTTGTTTGATATCTTATGAGATGATGTTTAGTAATGTTTATTTTTTGATGTAACCTCATGGGGCCCCAAAGGACATGGTTGATTATGTTGTTTGTATGAAGTATATGAGTATGTATATGATCATTTAATATTGGTATGATGATTATTTATCTTTCTTTTAAAAAAAAAATATTTGTGTTCTTTTGTTGTTGTTCTTTTGGGCTTACGGTAATTCATGATTAATTCATGATAAATTGACTTAATGAGGCCTTAATCTAGTGTTGTGAGACATTTTATGCATCCACACTAGGTCTTGGACCCTTGAAAATTAAAAAAAATAATTTTAAAGACATCTTTTGAAGGTGTTGTGAAGTGTTGTAAGACATTTCTACATTCTTCTAGACTCTATTAATTACAATTCACCTAAAAATCACTTTTATATTCATCAACAAGTCCTATTTTGAAGTCTTGTAAAGTCTTGTAACAAGCTTTCACGCTCTTCTAGGAACATCTTCACTATTTATCCCTTTTTCATGCTTTATTCGGCCCCTTTATGCTCTCATATACTTAAGTATATTTTTGAGTATTATCCCAACAAACAACATTAAATACAACATATTTCTTGACACACATTTTTAGGTCCTAGGTGGGACCCATTCGCCACCCCCTTGGCACCAAATTCAAAATATTTTAAATTTCCTTTCAGGATTTTATTCAAAAACACTTGATGTTATCCTGTGATGAGGTTTGAATGAGATACTCAGGCAAAAGAGTGTATAAATATGTGTTTTTATCCTCATTTTCACATCTCTTATCTCCTATCACTCATTCATCTAGACCAATCTTCCATCTCAAGTCAATCAACTTAAGGTTTTATCATTACAAGACATCAAGAGAGCTTCTAAAGACATTCAAGGGTTGAATCTTCATGTTTTTCTACAAAAATTCAAGATCTATCATGATGGCAAGGTAATCTATTCCATTATTGCATGTTTCATTCCATTCTTACATCATTTTGGTTTAATTACCTAAAAGGGGTTTGACTAAGGCAAACCCCCATGCCCTAAGAATCAACATTTCTTCTTTTCTTCTTGTGTGTTTGCAGATTTAGGTCTCTTGGAAGCTTGGAAATCATTGAGGATCAAGTTACAAAGTCATTCAAGTCATCCCTTCATCATTCAAGTCAAAGAATCAACAAAAAGTCACTTTAAGACCCAAATCGAATAGTTTCAGAAGTAGACACTTGTAGGAAGCAAAAGTGTAGATCTAGCTCCACAAAATCTACTCTTGAATTTTCAAATTCCTATAGGTGGACTATTTCTCAACCCATGGTGAATAAGTCCCATTTGTAGGCCTGAAAAGTGGTTTTTTTAGAATTCAACTCCTGACAGCTAGAAACTTGTTTGTTGGACATTTCATTAGAAGCGGGACTAATTTTCCATGCATGGAGAATCAATCCTAGTGGCCATTAATAGTGACTTCTGGAACCTTCCAGCAACAGTAATCTGCCTCCAGGTGCACTCTGTTCAGTTTCATCAATTTCTATTTTCATTTGTTTAGGTTTCTAGTTCATATTTGCAATCAACATTGTGTTTTTCAACATATTGCATTTAGATTAGTTCATATTCATTTATCTACATTTGTAAGCATTCAAAAACATCCAAACAAACTTCACAATAGTATCCCATCCATCTTTTGAATGCAAAACATAAGCATTTTTGGACCCATCTTTCTCCTTTTAGATGAAAAATCCTGGAAGTGTTAGAAAGAAAGTAGGTCCCAAACATATTTGTTTTAGTTAGTAAAATAAAAATATATGTACAAGAAATCCATATATACATACAAAAAATCTATAATCTAATTATCCTATGGATGGAAGGGTCAATGAATCTTTGTTGGTCAAGTAGATGGAGAAGAAACCTATTTTGTTTTCTTTTGAACCTGCTAACTTGACCTCCTCTCTATTTTTTTTAGATGTCTAACTAATATAATATATAATATGCATGTTAATATAGAAAAATAAATATGCAATGACATATAAATGAATACACTTACACAAGATAATAATTGACCTCAATTATTTGTTTCCTCTTTATTTTTCTGAGGGGTAGGTGCATGAAGTGGATTTTTGATCCCTTGTGACCAACATCAAGAAAAAAAATTAGACTACAAATGAATATAATCCAAATTTACACTAATAGATATGGGATAAAACAATAAATAAAATATAAAATTTACTAATTTGTCTCATACCTCTATCAAAATATTTGAAGATAAAAAAATCATAACATTTTCCACCTCTATTATGCCATGAATATTAGGATGAGTTTGAATTAATGTCATTAGCTAAAAATAGAACACCATTATTTTAGAAAAATATACCTATAAGTATTTATAAACCTAATGATTAAAAATGGTCAATATTAGATAAGTGAAACTTGTAAAACCACTCCCACTAATAGGTCTGAATGTTGGAGGTCCAAGATCCAAATTTCCATCATCAAATATGAATTTTAATAATACCATTCATATAATAAGGAAAACATATTTACATGCAATATGTTTTTTGCCTTACAAATTACATGTGGACTTAAAGTGGCCACATAATTGAGAGTTGAAGGGATGATAAATGTAGGATGAAAAATTTGACCCTAAAATTTTAGTACATACAATTTACATTAATTTTGATCATCATAGATGATATAGTAAATCTTAGGTTTCAAAAGGAATTAAAAATAACAATTTAACCTTATTCAAATTACATGTCCATGAATGTCAAATGTCCTATTTAGAAACTCATATGTGAATACCATATCATTAAATATGGATCTTGAGAATCCTTAGACCTATAATAATAGATAGACCCATAATTCAAGAAAAGGTGAGGTAATTATCAAGAAATAGGATCCTTTCCCTCATCACCCTATGCAAAAGGCTTGTTGTGCTTTAACAAGTTTTTTTTTGTGGGAGTCAATGGACTATAAACTATCCACCTTAAAAATATCCTTCAAAATAGAAGGGATCATGATGTGGATAATGTATAGGCTAGATATGGGTCTTTATTTTTGGTCCTAGGAATAATTTGACTCATCTCTATCCTATAAAATTCCTTTTCTTTTGCACTAGAATTCATGCAATCAAAATAATTTAGAATCTCATTGAGGAAAAATTTACAATCTAGTTTAAGTTCAAAAATAGTTTGGAACCTCATTGTTGTTGCATGGAGGATAGGAAAAATCTTTCTACCACCTTTCCCATACAAAATATCTTATTCCTTTATGTTATCACCAATTAATAGGGAACCTCTTGTAACTTGTGTGCATAGGTGCATTGGTTTATAGATCAATGAATAATTCACATAAATTATATTTTGATATTTTCTTCTCTTTCACTTGTTGGTATAAAAAAATTTGTGGAGTAAAATTTCTATTCTTCCTTCCTCTTATTAACCACACATTTATTTGGCCACTCATGAAATTTATATGAGAGATGAAATATTTCAATGAGGTGGTGAGGATTGTCTGATGTGAACTAGTTGTATATGGATTTTTCAACCTCTCTACCAACGGTTGGAGTTCCCATTTGTTGGTTTCAATTTAACCTATTATATTTTATTGTGTTTGAGGAGGATTTCAAGGAACATATAGAGGATCGTATTCAAGGTTTGGTTGTTCTTTCTCTTCACTAGGGTTTTCATAAATTGGTGAGCTAGGGTTTGAAATATTTCAATTCTTAAAAATTAAAAAACATTAAATCAAAACAATTGAACAATTAATATTTTATTTGATTTATATAGTTGAATACCTAAATAAACTTGCTTTCTTGACCTTGTAGATGTCATGGTGATATTGTGTTGGTGACTTGATCATATTGAAAATTCTTTCATGATATTCCTCACTAGCATTTAGCTACTACAAAGAAAGGGGTTTTAGCTCAAATGAGCTCAAGACGTATCTTGTTTTTTAATTTTTATGACAATCATAGTGTGAGAACATTAAAACATGCTCACATTATAAATTTTCTATTATAACATGCTCATGTTATGGCTTAGTAGTGATTGGCCTAGGCTCAATCACTACTAGGTCATAACATGAGTGTATTATAATGACTCACATTATAACACACTGACCACTTTTTGGTCCCCCATCTTTTTGCACATGCCCATGTCTAACCAGAAAGAATCTTTGAGCATGCCATCTAAATTGAGGTCTCACTTTTCTCTGTTATTGTATCGCTAATTGTATTGTTGATTTGGTAGTTGCTAATTGCGATAATTTTGGGTAATACGATATCTTGAATATAATATTTTGATCTTCTCCTAATCAAATAATTAACTTTAACTCAATTAAGTTCACCAATTTCAATCTCACAAAATAAAAATAAATTGAAGATCAAATTCATTCTAATTATGAGTAATAGATACAAACCACATACACTTATTTAATCAATCCTTAAATAATCAATTTATGTTTAGAAATAGATAAATATTTATGTACTAATCAAACCCATAAACTATAATATTTCTTAAAACTAGTTGGACTGAGAATTATAATTGCATACTAGATTATATTCAATACCACTATGTTACCACATTGTTTAATGTTTATTATTGTACCCTAAAAATGATTATGGGCTAAAGGTATTCACATTATATTATTATTTGACTATTCCCTTCTTAGCTAATGTAATATGAAGATATTGACAATGGTGGTTGACAAAGCATTGAATGCCAAGGAAGAGTCATGATATCAACAACTGTGTGATCTATACCAAAATACATGCACTTTGTAGTATGGGAAATCCACAATATAAATAAAATTAGGAATCAAGTAAATTTAGGAACTATTAAATTGAGTGCCAACACTATGTGTGAACATAAAAACTATAAATATTATTTATAATTTTTTATATACTTTAGAAAATTATATGTACAAGTATGTATGTGTATATAGTTATATATACATGCATATACAATTATATATATGCATATAATTATATATGTGTATACAACTTAAATAATATTTACAACTTTGTATGTTTCTATAAATAAACATTTAAAAAAATGTGTATATATACAAACACACAATTAAAATAAATATACATAATTATATATACACATATACATAGTTGATAAGTTGGTAAGATAGATAAACCTCTCAACAAAAATAAAACTTAAACATAAAATCATCAATATAAATAAAAACTCAACAATGCATGACTATAAACTTTCAAGAGAAAAACCGTAATAAGAGATTATTGTAACAAAAAACATTCTATGGTATGTTGGAGCTACATAATAATTATATATATTCACTTATATATGTTATGTAAATATCTAACTATATATACATATAAAAATTTACTCATTGTTTTATATAGAAGCATATATAGGTGGAAGTTTGTAAATATAAACATTATAGATAATTTTTAAATTTATATATAGCTGATGAAAAACATGTATAAAAGTATATACAATTAGACAAATATATATAAATATACACTATGTAAATAGTTAAAGTATAAATTATAAAACATTTTTTCACAACTAAAAAA
>VDFB02351238.1:0-22277 GCA_007258455.2 Sequoia sempervirens
AATCTATACTCAATTTTATAGTAGACATGCTTGCCTCTCAACCTAAAAAAATGTTCTATCACCTTGAACAACCATTACTTGTCAAGGTTTGAGAAAAGGATTGGCCAACACAACATTGGGCTCATTACACATGGATATCAACAATTCTTATCTTTTGTTTATAAAGTTATAATCTCTCTAAGTTATTGACTTTTTAAAAAAAAAATAGATTTTAAAAATAAAAATCCCAATGAAAATATTTCATAAAAAATAGGCAAGTAATCAATACAAAGGTTGGCTACACAATCTAGTAGTTTTAATACCCCATTAAACATTTCTAAGATAAAATGAAATTGAGCAAATGGTAGTTTATTGTAGGAAATATTACTACAATAAAAATGGATTACAAATTACACCAAGAGAGGAATTTTAACAAACAATCCCACCCAACTTCTCTCCCCCTCTATCTCACTATATTATGGTCATAAGTATAGTTATTCTTGTAACTCTCTCCAAATTTCTAACTTTCTCTTAATTAGTGAAAATGCTTAACCTCTAACATATAAATCATAATATTATGCTCTTTTTAAGTTTTGTCTTTAACCTTAGAATTAGGATTATCTTTTCTTTGAAATATTCAATTACCAATATTTTTATACCCTACTTATTACTACCTATAAAACATGTTAACAATTAATACAAGATGACTTACGATGTGAAACAAACCATAGGAAAATTGAGGAGGGGTCTTTCTTCTCAAGCGAAATCCATAGTTTTCTTTTGAAAAGGTATGCATTGGGGTGCAACCATTCCTTTGAAATAAATTCAAAATTTTCATAAATTTTCACTTCAAAAGATTTGTTAAGCCTCCATTATGTGGGAGTCTTGCAAATAACTGGGGAAATAGGTACCATATTGGATTTTCCTATCCTAGGAACCACTATGATTTATTCTACTCTAAAAGACTTCAATTGAAATATATGGCTTAGTAAATCTTGTCATAAATAGATCAAACAAAGAAATCATTCAAGGTGTTTAATGAAGACTTGTTAGACAAAAAATGAATAGAACCCTCAAGAAAGGTTCATATTGAAATGGTTGTATCTCCAAAGAAGCATATGACATATAGTATATACCATGAGAAGGAGCATTAAATGGTAAATGTAATAGTTGAGTCAAAATGTTTTCTTTCATTGAGGATGGAATGATACATCACATAAATCTTATAATATTTTGAAATTATAGATATTGAATTAACTACAACATTAGAGAAAGATTTTTAAAAGTGATATCTCCAATTTTAATACTTTCATGATTTTTTACTCAATATATACTATGTTACTAGACTCCACAAAAAATATTGCCAAACTTGAACTATTCTATTTGGGAACCCAAAAAAATTTCTATTAATGAAAAAGACAAACAAACTAAAATAAAAAAACTAATCCTAACTAAAAAAGTCCCTTAGTTTTGATTGAGAATGACATGCATAAGGCTATTATGCATCATTTACACATTTTAACTAGTGGGAGTGGCACTGGTTCTACTTGTCCTTTGAACAAACCAACTCATAAAAAGTAAAATTCTTGCTCTTGATGAAGAGAAAATAATGATTTCTATTATTTTTATGTATGCACATGCACTATTATAAACATATTTTCTATATTTGAAATTTAACAATTAACATTGTATTATCAATTACTAGCTATATTTTGTATTTAATTTTGTACATTTGTCATCTACACAAATAATGTATAAGTATATAGTAAGGTTGAATCCATTGTATTGAAGCAAGGAAAAAAATCAACAAATCAAAAATCCTAAACCCAAACTTGAACTAGCAACATATATTTATATATAGAATAACATTTGAATCTTAATTTATATTTAGTTGTGTTTGAACATCTAAAATATCATATTATAGAATCAAGCAAGTTTTTCAATGCACAAAATACCACAAGATACACCATATGTTTAGTTATCATTGGTACTAAGCTACTTACTACGACAAAACATAATGATTTAAATTGAATCATACATATTCCAAAATGAATACTTATGTATGAGAAACTTAAGGCTAGTGAGTGGCTTGAGAAGAGTTTTTGGAAGTTCAATCTAAATTTTGGAGGAAGAAAATAACTTGGGAGTTTTTCTCACATTTTTCTCCTATTATTATTTCAGTTGATGTTCACATTTAGACATCTAGTTTGGAAACTTTTGAGAAGATACATTATGGTCATTTGAATCTTGGTATTCTTTCATCCATTGAGGTTCTAGATACATGTATTGATATTCCATCTCCTTCATCTACTATTGCTTTTGATGATGCTTGTATATCCATAGTTTTGGCTTCATCTAATTCAGTGCAATAGGATGATTACTTGGAAAACATTGTAAGTTTGTTTGAAGAGTCCCACATTTTAGATTTTGGAGACACAATTTATTGCTTACATCTTCTATTTAATGGAGATGATCCTTCTTTAGTTTTTCTAAGGCAACACTTTAACCCTCTTGTTCATTCTCTATATGATCATTCTTTTCCATTTGACATGAGTGTGGATAATTTTGAGAAGCATTTGGAGGAGGCTTCTTTTCCTTGAGAGGATATATCTTTGTCTGTGGATTGTTTTCTACAATTGTTTCTAGAAGATTTTGGATTGTCATATTCTATAGTGTGGCCTAGAAAACCTATTTGGAGTGTGACAAATTTTGACATTGACATGGAGAAAATTGAGCATCCTTCAGAGACATCAAACATCATCCATATTCCCTCATCTCCCCTTCAAGAATGGGAAGACATCTTTCATACGATCTTAGTTTTGTTTCTTCTTAAGGGGATGAATATTTTTTGGTGGTATTGGATAGTCAATGTTGAGAATCTATCATAATTTCAAGAGAATCTACATTGAGGGGGGCTACATAGTCTATTTTCTCCTCTCTTATGGGGGGTCCTTTTCTTTGCATGGGTTTTTTTTTCTTTTTCATTATTTTGTGAGATTATTTTTTTCATCTCTCTTTTAGGAAGGAGTTTTTTCCCACTAGATTTTTTCCTTTTTTGTGATACTTTAATTGTACATGGGTACCTAACATGTCCTTGTATTAAACACCCATCCTTGCATCATTTGTATTGGTTTTTTCCTCCCGATGTTGCACTTTGGGGGGTGCTGGTGTGAATTAGGTTTCTTACATAACTAGTTCACCTATTAGGTCCTATTCACATGTTAAATTTACATAGGTCCTAAGGAATATTTCTAGAAGGTTGTTAGTTTGCATTAGATGTTATCCTATCATTTTTCATTTAATTCTAGTGTCCTAGGTCATTTAATATTTTTTGAACTTTAGTTATTTCATGACATAGGATTAAGAAACTTTCAATGATCTTGTCTAATCCCATGTCTCACCTTGGGTATATAACCAAGAGACTCATGTGTAAATAAAAAATCATATAATCATAACCTATCATTTACATCATTTGATAGAATAAAGTTATTTTCTCACATATGATCTTTGTTGTTCTTTTAGCAAGTTCCTAGATCTTGGGTGGTTATAATTGTAAGGAAGCTAAGGTAGTGGAACAACTTCCTACACTAATCTTGAGAGGAAAATAATGAAAAAAATTTACAAATTTTTAACAGTTACAAAAAAATAAACAAAATTAAACACACATATCATGCATACTACAACACAATGTTTTACGTGGGGAAAACCCTTTCGAGAGGAAAACCCCACACTCCAAAATCCACCCAATATATTATTTATAAATAACAAAGATTACAATATACTTGTAGAGAAAGATTCTAACAAGACTATCACCAGTTCTAGAGATCCATAGGTAACACAACTATTATTAGACTCTCAAAATACATCACAATACACAACCATAATACAAATCCCTCATAAAATTGGTTTCCTTAGAAATTCTAGGGAATGTTAAGAAAAAAAATTATTGACCATCAAATATGAGACATAACGATGAACAGTCCAGATTTACAATAATAAAGTGTACGTAAAATTTGGCTTTTAGGGGCACCGCCCCTGAGCCCCCATTGGGGTGCACTTCCCCCTAGACCCCTAGCTAGGGGGATGGTCCCCCCAAACCCCTCATAGAGGTTGGGGGGTCCTACACCCACCCCATTGTCATATTAAAAATACCTTATGTATCAACAATAACTTATGTTACATCTCATTTCTTAGTTAACTAGGATACTTTTACCTTGTAAGTAAATAAGATGATAAATGCTTATTATAACTTTAATATGTTCAATGGGTGAATGAAATAATGAAATATGCATTAAATATGTTATTTATTTTGAAGGAATGATTATTTTTTATATTGATGCAAATTCAATGAATGAATATGTATTGTTATATGCTAATGCTTGGATGATGCAAATGATTTATGATAATAATGGATTTTATGTGAATGGATAACTAACTTTATAATGTACTAAGTTGAATGTAGGAATAGGTTTGAACCTCTAGAAGAGAGGGGGAGTATCACTCAAGAGAGGAGCTTGGTTTGATAAACCTTTATGAGCCTAATTGAGCATTCACACACTCATGTCCTAGATTGGTTTAAAAGAGTCAAGTCAATAAAGATTGGGTAAATAACCTTCAGTCTTGTTGTGCATGATTTAGAAGAGGTTATGATCTTTTTCTATGGATTTTCATAGTTGGGGTTATGTGATTGGGTCTTTATGTTGAATTGAAGTTCTTCTTCTTTATGTTTTCACACTTATAAGTTAATCGATGAAGTATATACCAAGATTGCATGAATATATATGTACATGTCCTCAATAACCCATATGCATGTGAGTACCAATTGGATAAATGAGACATATACATATATATGGATGCACTTTGAGTATAAACATCAATCAATGGATATGTGAGGAGTATGTGTCTAAGTTTGGATATTGAAATAAGGATATATACATATATATTATATATGGGTATGTGCAGGATCATGATGGGCCAAAAAGTGGCAATATGATGGGTATGTGGCTGATGACTTTTCTTTTACCCAAAATTGATGAAACGAAAAGGGTTTTTAAAGGAGATTCTTAACTTTCCACCAATATAAATTATGGTTTACTTTGAATTTTATAAGTAATTATTATTCATTTTCTATTCAAATTACAACTAAAGTCTTGATTGATAGGCTGATTGAAAAACATCTATAGCTTTCAAACTTGATATCATATTTTTTGAATCCAAAACATGTGCCACATTGTACGCTTTGCATACTATAGGATTAAAAAAAGAAAAAATTAATTTCATGAAGTTTTCACCAAGTTAAGGTGGTCAGACATATGAGTTTTTTATATTTTTAAAATTTGTAATAAAAATTTCATAATTAATTATTTACTTGAATAAAATTACAAAAAAGTATGCATCACATTGGGACATGAGTTCTCTACTTATGTCTATAATATTATAAAGAAAATATTATCATTTTATTTTGGTTAGGGTGGGGCACACCTACTTCTTATTTTTTCCTAAAATTTAAGTACTCTGCATTGAAATTTCAAATTTTCACCAAAATATATATATATTTAAAAAACTTAGTAGTTTAGAAACTACATTCAATTTTCTAAAAATTCTATTCTTACATATTTTTGAAATAATATAGATAACTTATTCAAATTTTTACATCAAGTTGCCTAACTTTGATTTTTCTAATTTTTTTGCCACTTAAGGGCCTGTTTTTTCCATGATGATCTTGCACATACCCATATACTAATGTATATGTATATGTTTATATTAACGTAAACATATATATCTATATATATATAGATATATATTAATATGCAAATATATAAATTATATAATTTTTTTTGGTATTATATATATTGGAAACAACATATAAATTTTACAATCTGGGTATTACATCATATCCATAGCCTTGTGCGTGGTCATAGCTAGCTCCTATTACAACATCTTTATATCATATATCATTTCTATACAAAATTATTGTAACTCTACAAAACACTACCACACTACAAATATACATCATTGTAAATACAGATCAAAATATATGATAGATTTTCAAAACTGACAATCAGAATTGCCCCAAACTATAGAGTTTATTTTGTAATTTTCCTATTAATCTTATCCCTTAACTAGAGCCACATTTATTTTAGATTAGGATCAACTGCAAAGGGGATGCCTAAATACATCACTAGCTTCTGAGGCCCCCCCATTGTAGATCATATCTTCTCAACCAGTCTGGTGGGACCTCTTTCCATCCCAGCACACAAGATTTAGCAGAGGAAATTTTTTCCTTAGAAGCTTAGTAGAAGGTATCTAGTTTTCCCATGAGCTTTCCCAAATTATCTTCTTCTAGCCTCATAAGGATTGAGGTGTCATCAATAAACTATAGGTTGATAAGTTTATTATTATCTAGAAAAGTGATGCACTTCACTCTTGGTACTAAGGAGTTCTCCCTTAATACATAATGTAATGAATATGAAGTAATAACAAATAGTGCAGGGGAAAGGGGGAACCCTTGTCTTATTGACATCTCAAGGGAGAGCTCTTCAGTGAGAATTCTATTTACCTCTACTTGAGCTACAACATCTTGAAAGAGAGATTTTACCATGTGAAAAAAGGATTTGGGAAAACCAAAAGCCTCCAATACCATCAAAACAAAAGCCCATTCAATTCTATCATATGCCTTTTTGAAGTTAAGGATAAGCATTGCAACATATTTCTTTGTCTATTTTTCCCATTCCATGGCTTCCTAGCTGGTGATAAGGTTCTCTAAGATATATCTCCCCCTAATAAAGTTAGTTTGGGTAGAGTTTATAATGGAGGGAAGGGCACTAGCCAGTCGGGAATGTGCAGGATAATGATGGGCCAAAAAGTGGCAATATTATTGGTATTTGTAGGGTATGTGGTTGATGACTTTGTTTTTACCCAAAATTGATGAAACGAAAAGGGTTTTTACAGGAGATTCTTAACTTTCCACCAATATAAATTATACTTTAATTTGAATTTAATAAATTATTATTATTTATTTTCTATTAGAATTACGACTAAAGTCCTGATCAATAGGTTGATTGAAAAACATCTCTAACTTTCAAATGGTATCACATTTTTTGAATCTGAAACATGCGTCACATTCTATGCTTCACATACTATAGGATTAGAAAAAGAAAAATTAAATTTCATGAATTTTTGACCAAGTTAAGGTGGTCAGACATACGATTTTTTTATATTTTTTAAAGTTTGTAATAAAAAAATCATAATTAATTATTTACTTGGAAAAAAATTAAAAAAATATGCATCACATCCACACATGAGTCCTCTACTTATATATAAAATCTTATAAAAAATATTATCATTTTATTATGGTTAGGGTGGAAGAAGACACCTACTTATTTTTTCCTTGAAATTTAAGTACTACTACATTGAAATTTCAAATTTTCACCAAATAGATTTTTTTTTTTAAATAAACCTAGTAGTTTAGAAACTACATTCAATTTTCTACATATTCTATTGTTAGATATTTTTTAAATAATATAGATAACTTATTCAAATTTTTATGTCAAGTTGCCTAACACTGATTTTTTTGAATTTTTTGCCACTTAAGGGCCTATTTTTTCCATGATGATCCTGCACATACCTAGTCTTTTAGCTAACACTTTAGCCAAGATCTTATAAGAAACATTAAGGAGAGTGACAGGCCTCTATTTTTTGAATAAGGACCTATCACCCTCCCTTGAGATCAACTCAATGATACCCTTATTAATACTTTTTCCCAAGGAACCTCTTTTAATGGCTTCCTTATTAACTAGGTACAGGTCATCACATATCCATTCCAGGAATGACTTATAAAACTCTATTGGGAGACCATATAGACACATAGAGATTTATCATCTTTGAGTGAAAGAATCCATGTTTCTTTACTTCATCCTTAGTAATCTATTTTCCAAGCTCAATTTGAACCATATTATCATTGATTCTTTTTAGTATAATTTTCTTTATGAAATCTTGGCTTTGGAACTAGCCTCACTCCTATCTTCAAAGGTAAAGAGGTTCTTGTAGAACTGAAAGAATTATCCTCTTATTTCCTCTTGGTTCACTAGGGTAGTGCCATCAACCCAAATCTAATCTATTTTCTCTCTTTCCTATTTCTCCTTAATGCATCTAAAGAGAAATTTAGATACCTTGTCACCATTCTCTAACCAATTCATTTTGGATTTGACCCTTAGTCCCTAGATCTTGGTAGACTATAATCTCCTTAGGCTATTTTTTTCCATAACTAACCTATTTGTTAGCATATCATTTGTGGGGTTTGCTTGTAATTCGGTTTTAGCTTGGAGTAACTCATCCTATAGGAGAGCCTCCTTCCTTCTTCTTTCTTTGGCTCTTTTCTTAACAATAGTGTGAAACAAGATTATCCAACCTTTTGTATTCATTTACCATCTTTCTATGGGAGACAAATTTTAGTACATCCACTTATTGATTAACCAAAGAGATTCTATGGAATTCTTACAATCTTTATCTTTCAACAGGTTAGTGTTGAGGAAAAAACCTTCACCAATACCAGTCACCTTTTCCAATCCCCACTTGAGGAAAAAATGCTTCCCTTATAGGGTGGTGATCTGATAGGGAGTAGGGAGTTACCTCAGCCTTACATCCATCTTTCATCAAAAGGGTCAAGAAGAAGGCTATTCTCATGTAGAATATATCAATTATACAATATATCCTCTTTTGCCCCTTATGAGCATTGCACCAAGTAAACTAGATGTCTTTACACTCCTCCTTTTGTCCTTCAATAAGGTGTTCAATTTTCTTCTTAGATTTCATTCTTAGCTAGTAAAACCTCTCATTTCCTTTCCAATCTTGACCTATTCCACCCCACTTGTCTTCCCCCCTTTCAAATAAATTAAAGTCTCCCTCGATGGTCTAAGGGACATCTTGAAAATTGTAAAGCTAGTTCCATAGGAGGATCTATTCCTTGTAATCATTGGGGGCATACATAGAGCATATGCCATGAAGCAAGATTTTTTTTTCTTGATAATGACCCATACAAGGGGAAGCCCCATAATTGGTTACAAATTGTGCCCACTCTTGTGCCAGTAGAATAACAACCCCACCTTTTCCCCTTTTATGTTTGGTGACAAATTAGGAGACCTCTTTCTAGATCACTTTCAAACTGGTTTCCAAGATAAAGCTAGTGGCTTTAACTTCTTGTAGGAGGAAAAAATATTTTCCTTTCCTTTGTGATAAGAATCTCCTAACAACATGTTTCCTATCTGGGGATTCTAGTTCCCTCACATTCCATGAAATGCAACTGATGTCCATTAGGCTTGGTCTTTAGGGGGGGATCCTTATCACTTTTAGAATTATCAAAGAATTTAGGGAGTCTATTTTCTGTTCCATCCTTTTTGCAATGGGTGTTGGAATTATCCCACTGTTCTTTTTCCTCTTCTCTTTTAGTAATTGATTGAGATCTTTTTCCATTATTTTCTTGCTTTTATTTAAACCCTTCTTCTTTCTATATCTCTGGACTAAGAGATAAAAACCATCAAAATTTATCACTCCACCAAAAGTGCTAAGAGGAGTCACCTCTTGTTGGGGGACCTCAATTTCACCTATTATCTCATTCCCATTCATTAGGTAAATAGTATTAAGAGAAGAAGATGTCATTGGCCCCCCTTCATTTCCATCAGATTGTAACACATCCAACTCTTAATTAGAGTCTTGGGGGCAGTGTTCTTGCCCATCAGATTCATTTATATTTGTTTTGACATGTGATGGGACATCCAAATTACTTACTAGAGTGTGAATGGTATCCATATTATCATCATAATGGATTAAAACATTTTATTCTTTGAAGCATTTTCAATTGAAAGAGTAATTATTTTGCTGGTTTTTCTTTGTTCTCCTTTTGTTTATTAGTTTTCCTGATTTAAGTAGAGCCAATTGTTGAGCATTCAATTTAACATTGCTTGTGGGTTCTTTTATCTCATTAGGTTGGGGAAGTCCAATATCCCCGAAAAATATGTTAATGGATTCTTTTCTTGTTCCCTCCACTTTCAGGTTTTCAACCAGGTGGTTGTTATTAAAATTTCTTGCATTAGGGTTTCCAAATGATCTGCTATCTGAGATGATTCATTGTTATGCTTTATTGTATTTGCATTCAACTGTAGAAGAGGATTGTAGTTTATCCCATCATTAGAACTAGGGCTCGAGGTCAGAGAGTTTCCTTTTAAATCTTTCAAAGTGAGATTACAGTCCACCATATCCTCTACATTATTTTCATTTTCCTTAGCCACCATAGCAATTATTGGGGGTGGTGTATTAGTTTTTTTCCTTTCTTCCAAGAGCAGATTTATTACTGGTTTTGTTTCTAATTAAAGGACAATTCCTTCTAATATGTCCCTCATTCCAATAAAGATAGCAGGCATCAGGACCACCGAAAAATATCTTATTTATGAAGAGTAACTTATGTTATATCTCATTTCTTAGTTAACCAGGACACTTTTACCTTGCAAGTAAATAAGATGATAAATGTTTATTAGAACTTTAATATATCCAATAGGCGAATGAAATACGGCAATATGCATTAAATATGTTATTGCTTTTGAAGGAATGACTATGTTTTATATTGATGCAAATATAATGAATGAATATGCATTGCTATGTTAATGCTTGGATGATTTATGATACTAATGGATTTTATGTGAATGGCTAACTACCTTTATGATGTACTAAGCAAATGCAAGAACTATTTTGAACCTCTAGAAGAGAGGGGGAGTATCATTGAAGAGAGGAGCTTGATCTGGTAAATGTTTATGAGCCTCACTGAGCATTCACACACTCACGTCCCAAATTGTTTTAGAAGAGTCAATTCAGTCAAGATTGGGTAAGAAACCTTCAGGCTTGTTTAGAATGCTTTAGAAGAGGTAATGATCTTGTTATATGGATGTTCGTAGTTAGGGTTATGTGATTCAACCTTTATGTTGAATTAAAGTTCTTCTTTATGTCTTCGCACTTATAAGTTAATTGATGAAGTATATACTAGGATTGCATGAATATATATATATGTATATATATATATATGTGCATGTACTTGATATTTATATGCATGGGAGTACCGATTGGATAAATGAGACATATACATATATGGATGCACTTCGAGTATAAACATCAATCAATGGATATGTAAGGAGTATGCACGTCTAAGTTTGGATATTGAAATAAGGGTATAGATATTTTATATATATTAATGTATGTATATATTTATATTCATGTAAAGATATATATACATATATATTAATATGAAAATATATAAATATGGGTATGTGCAGGATCATCATGGAAAAAATAGGCCCTTAAGTGGCAAAAAATTCACAAAAATCAGATTTAGGAAACTTGATGTAAAAATTTGAATAATTTATCTATATTAGTTCAAAAATATGTAAGAATAGAATTTGTAGAAAATTGAATGTAGTTTCTAAACTACTAGGTTTGTTTTTTTTTAAATCTATTTGGTGAAAATTTGAAATTTCAATGCAAGAGTACTTAAATTTTAGGGAAAAATAAGAAGTAGGTATCTGTACCTCCTAACCATAATAATTTAATGATGATATTTTTTATAATATTTTAGATATAACTAGAGGACTCATGTCCCAATGTGATGTATATTTTTGTAATTTTTTCCAAGTAAATATTAATTATGAATTTTTATTACAAATTTTAAAAATATAAAAACTTGTATGTCCACCTTAACTTGGTCAAAACTTCATGAAATTGAATTTTTATTTTTAATCCTATAGTATGCAAAGCATAGAATGTGACGATGTTTTGGATTAAAAAATGTGATACCATTTGAAAGCTATAGATGTTTTTCAATCAGCCTATCAATCAAGACTTTAGTCACAAAAAAATAGAAAATGAATAATAATTACTTATTAAATTCAAAGTAAAGCATAATTTATATTGGTTGAAAGCTGAGAATCTCCTTTAAAAACCCTTTTGTTTCATCAATTTTGTAAAAAAAGGTCATCACCACATACCCATCATATTGCCACTTTTGGCCCATCATGATCTTGCACATACCCATATATATAAATTATTTCAATATCTATATATTATATATATTAACTAGCAAATTGATACATTTGATAATCTTGAGTGAATGAATATATATATATATATATATAATAAATAAGCATTATATATATACATATATATATATATATTATATATGATAATAATGTTTGACAAGGCATTATATATAGCGTTGTAATTAGTATTAGCAAAGTGCTTAAGCTAGCAATGAAGCAATACATGAATTTAGTAATGATTGGGGATACTTATATGAGACACGTCTATGTAGAAGAGTATGGTTTGGTAAAATCCAACAAACCATAGTGAAAGGAAAAACACATAGTAAATAAGTTATGAATATTGAGTGTAAACCATGTAATGTTGAGCGAAAAGTCACGTGAAAATAGCAACATAGTATTTATGGAAGCACACTAGATGGCATAGCTTATTGAAGTATAGTAAGTTGACACATAAAGTAATAACAAACCAGTTGTCAACCAAAGTTTATATGGCACATATAAGTTTATAAGCCATTATATATGTTTCAATGAGAAGTTAATATAGTTTTAAAGCAACAAGGAAATAGTCTACCCACACTATTTACATGGAATGACAAATTATGAATGTGTCACTAATATGAAAGTGTTTGGGATGTAAAAAAAGATAAATAAATGCACATAAGTCTGATAATAGCCTTGAGACTCAGTCAAGAGTAAACTTGGTAACATTATGTGAAGGAATTCAATTTAGGAAACTTGTTTGTGGTCTTTTTGTTCATTTGAATTAGTAAAAGAGTATTTCCATCCCTTGTAACAAGTTGACTTAGCCATTTAAATGGTGAGGAATATTATGTGTTGCAAACTTGTAAGTTAGTTTGTAAGTCATTGCATGAGGTTAGAAATGTGGCAGAATTATTAACTTGTTTGTAGCCTTTGGTTGATCAAAATTTAGTATAAAGAGAGGTGCTCATTCTACCAATTTCTACACTTTTCTAGTCCAATTACCTTGTGTTATTCTACTTCCATTTCAGTGCAAAGTAAGTTGAGATTTTGTGAGTTAGAGAGTTATTATGTTGATTTACATTGGTTTTGTTGAGAGATTTGGTGAGAGTTTGGAAGAGGGAATTAAGTTGATCTTAGAGGAAGTAGCAAGTGGGCTAGAGAAATTGAGCTAGGAAGGAAAATTAATCAATTGGAGCCTTTATTAGGCATGCTAGTATCTATACTTTGTCTTTTATGTTGGAAAGGTTAAATAAACTTGATTACTATTTGGAAAGGAATAGTTTTGAGTATGTTGTGATGCTTTTTTATGCTTGCATGTTCTTGATTGGTTCTTTCTTTGGGGTAACCTATCAATTGGGTTAACACTTTTATATACCCTATATGGGAATTTAGATGATAATGTTTTCTATTTAGACTACACGTAGTTAGTCTATACTATACACATATAGAATGAAAAGTGAAATGTGGAATATATTGATGTCTTGAGGTAACTTGACTTTGTTAGCATATAATGCTAGGTAAACCCTTGTGAATACTGAGGTTAGAAATACAATGGTAATGATGATGTGTTAGACATATCGACATAGATAGGAAGTGATATCATGAAAACCATATTGATAATCTATATACTTGATTGATCACTTGATCATTAATTTACTTTCGAATGAATGTTGAGAATAACCAACTTGGTTGGGATGTTTACTTGAATATTAATTTAAGCACATAGATTAGGATTAACCTATATAACTGGATTGATCATTTGATTGTTGATTTTATCTTTGATAGAAGTCATTTATTGTTGAAGATTATACATCCAATTGAGGTCATTTATTGATGATATTATACTTTGATGGGAGTCATTTATTGTTGAGATTACACTCTTGAATGAAGAATTTTATCGTTGAGATTGTACTTTTGAAACCAAATTATTTAATGTTGTGACAATATGTTTATCTATATGGTTAATTGGTAAGATAGAGTTGTTTTGAGATACATAGTAGCAATTTCATTTAGATGTGATTGAATGGGAAGGTTATTATTGGGGTTAAGAAAATCCATGAGAAAGGGGATAGTCTTCAAATAGAATACTAATGGTCAATACAAATTGAGCAATTAAATGTGGTGAACAAATGACCTCACTCAAAGTTATTGGGTGATGAATCTTTGGCCAAAGTAGTGTAGGTAGCCACTATCTACACTGTCAGTTCACTGTGTGATCTAATTTACATTCTAGAATGAGGTAATCATACATGAGGTAGTAGACATTATGGTAGCTCTAGATATGTAGGACACATCACTATGCTCAAAAAATTCTATTTCAAGGATGACATTACCAAACCAATATGTTCGTTGAAGGGAGGGCCATCTTACAAAGTTTGGTAGATGTGCGGGGAACCACAATAAGTCCATGGTTGGAAAGAATCACTTGAGTGATGCTTCTCCTCATGCAGTTGGCGGCCAAGACTTTGGAGAAGGAAATTTTGTACCATTTTTATTTCTAGTTCATGTAATCTTGTTGAAGCTATGTATGTAATCATGTATCCATCTATATGGAAATAGTAAATGTGAAATGTTATCTTGAATATATTTATGTAAAGTTAAATCATACTTATATTATTGGAATGTTTCTTTGATTATGCAATGGAAAATTTTGGAAAAGGTTATGTTTCAAATGGTGCATTTATTATTGAATATAAAAGAAATTTTTTATTTCTCATAATGTTAGCTACATAAACTATTCGCTTGTGGGTTAAACATAGAAAAATTACTGGGTAGAATAATGGGCATGCTACAACTTATATAATTGCAAGGTTGAATACATTTTCCCAACAATAATCTTTAGGAAAATCTTTCATGGTGTATAGTATTCTATAACAAATATTACACTTATGATTTGAGACAAAAATGTACATGACCTAAGCTTAGCTTAAGCATGCCAGAGTAAAAAGGGTGCCTATAAATTAATTAATTAATTAATTTTGTGATTACCTATTTTACTCTAATAAATTATAATTGTATTATTGATATATCTTGTAAGAGTACATTTCATCCATGTTTGGGTATATCGGGATTGTTTGCAAAATTTTAGTAATGCCTATTGTATATGGTTATATATCATGATTTATAAATAAATATTATTCATTTTAATGTCATAACTATATATATTTTAGGTCTAATTTATTCTAAAGTTGGAAAGTGAGTTATTGAACACATTATACTTTGTTTTGATTCCATATAAATGTGGAATTCAATATTATTTATCATTTATGATAGATATAATATATTTGGAGTTATTTTTTGAGTGTATGCATTTTAAGTATCATTGTTAGAAATGCATGTATTCTTGTGAATAATGTATCATTTTAGTTTAAACTAATTTTAAACAACACTAAACATGTGAATGCTATGTCTTATTCATGTAAGGCACTTTTGGTATGCATTGACTTAGCCATGTCCCTGTATTTTTTCTTTTGAATGTAGTTTATAATTTTAATATTTAAAACATAGTTCCAAGAGTGAAATTATATGTTAGAAATTTTTAGGATCCCCTAATAATCTAAAATAAAATTTCAAATCACATGGAATATTAGTATTAAAAATGGACATTATACATTATTCAAGATCACCTATTTTACCAGGGCTAATCCTATAATAAATAATAATGATCTAAAAAATGACAGATAATACCAAGAATGAAATGGAACTACTTTACTAGAGTAGATTAATTTCTTGAAAAAAGGTAAGCATATATTAATGAATAGTAAACATCAATTTAGAAAATAATTCCCAAAGGAAGGTTGTTTTTTATATTTTCCTTTACTTTCTTTTAATTTTTACAATGAAGTTCAATTTCCTTTTGTAGTTATTGTTTATTTTATGTTAGGGTTGTGCCTTGGGTTAGAAAAATAATTCACTCTCTTGGTTAAGTAGAGATATTGACTTTCACATAGTTTTGGATGTGTGATTATGTTGGAAGAATGAAGAAGAAGCCCTTTGGTGTGTTGTCATTGATGGTAACATGTTCCAACAATATAAAGGATTGTGAAGAGGAAGCACATATATTGTTTGTATATTGAATGCAGTGGCCTGATGCCAAGTGCTCGAGGCATTAAAGATTTAATGGACTCAATAGAGTCTCAACTTGAGCATGGCTTCAAAGCCTACAAAATTTTAGACAACATAAGCTATACTGCTTGGACTTCTATTGCAGACTTACAAAAGGAGGATGCAATAAGGCGGTTTGGTCAACTCAAAGATCTAGTTATGTCTAGATATATTCCTATATCATATTCTCTAGTGGACGTAAAAAAAATTGACATGATAAAACTGAACCCATCCACTTTGGGAGAAGGAGAAAAATGTCGAGTTGAACTAGAATCACTGGAAAAAATATTTATTGGAGTGAAAGAGACCTAGGATGAAGGAAAACAGGCTTGGGAAGCTATTCTCAAGGAATTAAAAGGCGCCTCCAGTTCTAATTAAAAGTTTTCCACATTTCTTTTTGTTTTCTTTTGAGGTCATCATCAGGATTCCCTTTTTCCTTGATTTCAAATGGGGAGGATAAGCATGGAGAGTATATGTGAAAATTTTGGATTTTTTCATGGAGAAGTTTTCCTTAGTCTGTAAAGTTGAAAGGGGGAGTGAATTTTGTTTTAGGTATCATTTTTGGCACATGTTGCCATTAATGAAAAAGGGGGATATTGTTGGAAGAATGAAGAAGAATCCCTCTTGATGCCACCATTGGATGGTAACATTTTTGTCCATTCGAAAAAATTATGTTTTTGCTATCTTGATTCGATAATTTGGTCCAAAAATGCTCTTAGTAGAAGATCACCCCATGAGATTTTAATATGATGATAAAGACTATTAGTTGCATCTCTAGATAAGTTTTCAGTGGTTTTTGTTGAAAGGGATGGAAGACATGAATGAAAAAGTTTGTCTTATAGTATCTTGCTTAGTAATAATGCAAATGGTATGAGTTTTCTTCTAGATGACACAAATATGTAGTGTGCACTTTGTTGGTGATTTAAAGAGTTCCTTATTAGGTCCGGGCTAAACTATTTTATGCTTTACACATTTTTTTTTGATGAAAAGGTGTTTCAGGTTGAGCCAACGAACTACATTTTAAATTAAGTATGTGTACATCTAATTACACTAACCTAATTGATGTATGAAGTTGTAATAGAGTATATATATGAAACATATTTTTATATTGAGGGAAGCAAGATACATGGATGTATGTGTGTTCATACTGTGTGGTATGTGAAAAGCAATAAGAAGTGATGTGTGACTATGCAATATTGAGCGAAGTTGTATTTAATTGAGATAGATGTTGTGTACCTACAAATCAATACATGATTTTATATTTCAGAGCCTAATTACAATTAAACCTAGCACACATAAGGTGTATTTCATTAGTTCATCTTTTGGAAATGAGCCATACTCTTTTGCAATTACTTCAGGATGTGAGCCTTTTAGGGATAGTGAGTCCTGACAATGTGCCCTGTAATATCTTATAACTAGTTATAACATATTGTCAACTAATCCTCACCATGGTTTTTCCCATTTTTGGATTTCCATGTAAAAATATTGGTGTTCATTTGTTATGTGGTCTTATGCTTCCTTTCATGTTCTTGTTTACAGTTCCAGATCTAGATATGTTTTAATTATTGAATGGTTAGCAATTAAATGGTTCGGTAAAATACTAATTCACCCCCCCCCTCTCAGTATTTTGGGTTTTCAACAATCATCTTACTTGAATAGAAAATGACATCTCTTTATTTTATATTATTTTCCAATCAATCTTAATGATAATATGTTTTGAGTTTCTTATCATTATATTAGAGGAAAATCTATCTTATTTATCATCACAATAAGGTCATCTCATGATATTGTTGAGTCTTATACTGTTATAATCATGCCTTTTCTATTGATGAGACATTATATGTAAGTTTATTATCTTATAGAATCTCTAATGAATAAGTGTCCATTGTGACACATTTGTGTTAAAAATTATAATAAAATTCTTGGTGTTTATATGTTACTGTCTTTGCTTCATTCATGGGAAATTATATTTCATATTATATTTATGAAGTTGTAGTAGTAGGATATCTAGGCTATTTTTTATATTTTATTTATATATATTTACATAATTCAATTGATGGGTTTGTTTTTATCCATGGATTTTCTTGTAAAGGATTATATGTCCTACTTGTATAATTACACCCATTATTTTAATCAAGAATAGTTTGGATAACTGATAGACTAGGGATTACCACTCGCAAATATTTCTCCATACACCACAATTAGTCTAAGGACCCACACCCAAACTTAAACTTTGCAACCTTCACACTTTCAAATCTGCTATCAAACCAGAGACATGTACTTACATATTAAAGAACAAATTTCATCTGGATAACAATAATTCATTTATATGCAATAGGAACTATGTTAAATCATATGAACAATATTGTTATGCCTTGCATAACCACCCCATTTTATTTTGGAACAAAATGGGACACCCCTCTTTTTCTTTTGCTTTCTTCACCTTTACTTGTTTGGTTCAGACTTAGGAGTTCTTTTGTTTTCCTCCTAAGTCTTTATTTTGTTTTGATGAATTTGGTTCTGCCTCAGTTAGAGTTGGGTTTCTTTTTGCTAAAATTGAAGACATGATGAACAATAGTGTAGTTTATATGCTTTGAGGACTAATGGAGGCATTTGCGTTGCAGGATTAAATCATGCACCTAATGATATTTCTCAAGGAACTTGGTTAGGAAGCATACCTCAATGAGATTTGGCACAAAACTCCTCAATGAAGAAAGTCGGTGAGACCCTTCAGTTGTCTTACCGACTAGCAGTGTGTTCTATTCATTTGAAGCTCACCGGTCACCCAAACATTCCTGTTGCTGTGAGTTTTTTATGTATCTCGCCGACCAGAGGAGTCCTCGCCGAAATATTTTGAGTTCGACATAATGTCTTCCCGACAGGGCGAGGTATCGCCAAAGGAAGTTGCACTCATCAAGGGGTGTCATCAGGGTAACGTCTTGCCGACTGTTGGTGGTCTCACCGAAAGGTTATGCCTTTGGCATAAGGTCTCACCGATGGTTGTTAGTCTTGCCGAAGTGGAATGAGTTAAAGGTGAGGTCTCGCCTAAAGATTCTAAGTTCGACATAACATCTTTCCAACTAGGTGAAGTCTCCCCAAAATGTTTCGAGCCCACCAAAAGGTGAAGGGTTCAGTGTAATCTCTTTTCGACCCGATAGAGTCTCGCTGAAATGGAATGATGGTCCCAAAATGACCTCTCCCCGAAACAAGGTGGCTTTGATAGGAAGTCTTCCTGACAGTTGTTCACAAGGTTGCATCGGGGAGAAAGATTTATATTCGCTATGAGGTCTGGCCGAATGGTGGAGGTCTTGCCGAAGGGTTCTCCCTTCAGAGTAATGTGTGACCGACCATGGAGGGTCTCGGCAAAAGGGTGTGACTTCAGGGTAATGTCTCACCGACAGGAAGGACTCTTGCCGAAAGGAAATGAACTCATTGAAGGATTCTTCCTTTGGTGTAATGTCTTGTCGATAAATGGTGGTCTCACCGATAGTGGCTCACAAGATTATAGGTATCGCTAAGACTCTTGGCCGAATGGTTGGTCTTGCCATAACGTCTTTCCAACTGGGGAGAGTCTCGCTCACATGGCATGATATCGGTATAACCTTTGGCCGAAAGGATGGAGTCTCCCAGAGATGAAATGAGCTCACCCAAAGATCTTGAGTTTGGGGAGATGTCTCACTGATTGATGGAAGTATCGCCAAAAGGTGGGGGCTTTGGTATAACATCTCATCGAGTGAAGGGAGTCTTGCCGATAGCAATGAGCTTGCCAATGGAAAAGGATATCGGTATGACTCTTAGCACCCGCTATGACATCCTGCTGACTAAAATATGTCTTCCCGAATGTGGATGTTTTTCCAATAGAGCCACGCAGCGGTATAATCCTTGAGGACTCGCTATGATGTCTGGCTGATAGCGATTGTCTCAGTGACCACTGTGGATATTGATATGACTTTGGCCGCTCGCTATGAAGTATTGTTGACCGTCGTATGTTATGCCGATAGCTGCTGTGAGGTATAATCACATCGGGGAGACACGATTAGTGTCTCACCAACATGAAATTATGTTTGAACGACCTTTGATTGCCCGAGAATCTTATGTGGAGTGTGTTCACCCAATCAGAGGGAACTAAAGGTGAACCCTGGGCAACTTGACTGATTGACTACCCCTGTGAAGAAGATCAACAGAATGCGACTAGTGTGGATCTGCTCTATGAATGAGCTGATGAATCAGCTTGGGAACAATGGTGTTTAGATCTAGACAAAAAGTTGGATGCTGTCTCTCAAGAGGATCAACTTGTAGGGAGATCTGGGGCAAGAAGCAGGCAGAAAGGAGAAAAGAGGCTGTGTGTCTCAGTGATAGTTGTGGTGTCTACTAATAGAGGGGGATCAACATTAATGATAATGATTTGGAGCATTCAAAGTATCCCTTCAAGGAACTTCAAGGATGCACATGGAGGCCAGAAGTAAATGCCATAGTTGTAAAAGATCTAGAGGTCATCCCTGGAGCAATCTTTCACCAGCATGGACACGGAGGATGGAATTGAATGCAACATTAACTCTATTCAAAAATATATGAGGGCTGACCATTCTGAGGACCGATATTTTGTGAACCCTAAAACAGGGGCCAACACATTGTTTTTGGCACATTCTGTATATATGGTATTTTTGCTTCTTTGTAACAAAAAGTAGTAAGAGAGAAAAAAGGAGATACATAGACAGAGAAAAGAAGAAAATACAAATTTTCAAAAGGGTAGAAAAACTTAAGAGTAGCAATAGAGTAGGAGTTAGATTCAATAGAAGGTAGTAATGTATCTTTCAAGTTTTCTTATTGTAGAGGGAAACAATCTAAAAACATAGGTTTTCTATACACTGGTGATTGTGCTAGATTTGTAAATGTTGCTTATCTGTTTCACCAACAGTAGAAGCAACTCGATTTAAATCTACTTCATATTTTGTTTCATAATGGTATTTATCTTGTGTTAATCATTTGATTTGAGAAGCTTTCAAGGAATGAATATTATTTTATGTTTTGTCTAAATAGTGATTTGCAATCTGTTGTTGAAATTAGCACTGTGAATGAATGAAACTGTGTGTTAATCACAAGTTAATTTTGTTTTATAGTTGTAGTTAGGAATTCTTTGAAAGGTAGCATGTCTGGTTAAGCTTGGATGAATTATTATTCTCTTCAGTTCCAAAGCTTTGATCTATCTTTTTCTGTTTCTTTAAAAACCTTGGATAAAGTAGGTTTAAATTTATGTTTGATCTCAGAACAATCCATAAGCTCAACACTAGTAGGCCGCTTGAATATTATAGTTCACATCAACCATTGAGTGAAACCAGCATAGTTGAGAATCGATTACCAAGACCTTGGGAGTTAGATATTCATGTGTTATTATTTCTCTTTTAGGAGAGAAAAATAGTAATATTCTGTTTAACTGTTGTTGTGCTCATCAGAACAATCAACAAAGAATTGGCGCTAGAAGGAGGGCCTAGAAGAGAAAGCTGGATAATACTAGGTTTTTCTCACCAAAAAGGTCCCATAGAGTTCTTCGATTAGCTAAAAATCCACCACCTTTGATAGAAATCAAGACTCCAGCAAGACACAAGATTCACAAGACTGGGGCAACCATCATACCACCCTTGTTAGCTTGGCTGACTCCACCAATCTTTTCACCAATACCCTAGTGGATACCTATCAATTCACCACCAAATCTATCTCAATTTCCATTACAACTGGTTCAACCCATCCAACAGCTGGCTCAACCACTACCACCACCAATGGCATTTTTTCAGAATAATCCCTCTCCATTGGGGACTATTCCTAGAGGCTTTCACGATATTCCTAAGAATCCTGAGAAATTTTGTCCCAAATACATTCATGGCAAATTAAGGAGTGTTGAAGATCACATATAAGCTTTTAAGGATGGTTGTACCAGGGCTCATATAGCTCACCATGATGTAGTTTGTAGGTTGTTCCCTTATTCCTTAGGGGATATGGTGTACAACTGGTACCTAAATCTTCCTTAGCACTCTATTCTGAGCTGGACAGACCTAGAGAATGCTTTCATCAATTAGTTCATAATTTACGTGGATCCAACCATTTTGTTTCACCAATTTGCTACCATTAGGA
>VDFB02351239.1:0-38152 GCA_007258455.2 Sequoia sempervirens
AGCCATGAGGCCTTGAAAAAGGATAGAGGCATGAAACATGAAATAAAAGAAGCCACTAACAATGAGACAAGGTATAAAATTCAACCCTTGAAGTTCTCCTACACCTCCAAGAGATTGTTGAACATGTCAAAACTTTAACACATGTCCTATAAACATGGTAAAGGGGTTTTAATAGTTTGAAGAGATGGAGGTTAGTAATGAAAAATTAGAGAGTATTTAGGGGGAGGTTGAACACAAATGGATAGTAGATTTAAGGAATATAAAAGTTTATGAGGATATATAGGGAGTAGCTGATTAAGTCACCCTTTCCTAATGCCACTTAGAAGCTTTTTCAAGTAGTCAAAGCAGAGGAGGACTTTTCCAGCTCCCAAGATAGGTCAACGAGTCAACATAAAGTAAGCTAAAATTGTTTAATAGTCTTTAAGATGTGTCGTACTTTATCTAAAAAAGCTAGATGGAGAAATAGTACACACAAGATCATTATAAGGTAGTTCTTACATAGTTTCAAACAACATTATAATTGTAATAATTTCTTGAATTGTGAAATATTATATTATGACTCAAAAAACCAATCACTTCATGACTAGAAAATTATTGTAACACTATAATTTTCAAGTAATTCAATAAGCATTTCTGAGCTTATTTTGTTGTGTACACCTTTTTCATCAATAACAGATAAGTTTTTCCTTTAAAGGACTTTTGTGATCTTATACATGGAATCCTTATGTTATGCCTCACTTTTCAATACTTTCAAAAAGAGATAATACATATATTGTGCAAGTCATGGGTTGTTTTGTTGGTTAAAAAGGTGTTAGTTGTGAAAATACATCATTTCCTTCTAAAACCATGAATATACCAAACCTCCCTATGAAATATTAATGCATGGATAAGTAAAAAATGTTGAGTTGTGCCAAAAAATAGTCCAATTATTAAACAAATTGTGTGAAACAACAACATAGGTCTTAGTATTAATATGGTGCATAACCCATTAGTATTTAGATTTCATTTTTACCTCACCCTCCATCCTTTTTTCTCAACAAGCAACAATATAGATTAAATTAGGTGAATACCAAGGGATCCAACCCTCACTAGAGGCTAAATTCAATTTATCAAAGCCCACACTTTGAGAAGCCATCCCATGTGTCAATAGGTAGCTGAGTTGATAACTCAACAAAGGTGCATACTTCACTGGTAACAAGCATAAGTGGTAATTCATGAACTCACTATTCTAAACCCCTTTCACTGTCTTTGTAAGTGACACTTCTTTTCCCTGTGTGCCAATCCATGTGTGTGAGTCACCCAACACCTAGGCATCAGTTTGAAAAAGTGAGCCACTTGTCACAATGGTGAACCATTTCTCACATATGCTCTATTTCATGCACATGTGAAATTTTGTGATGTGCAAATGACCTTTCTACTTATACTGGCAACAATTTGTGACCTTTCACATTTTGTTGTTGATATTTATCTTACTTCTATCCCCTATTTATTACACCTAAACTAGGATAGTGGTTAGGTTGCATTGTATCTTTCAATTGCATGTGTTGTTGCATTTTATCTACTTAGTGGGTGTGGTGTGTGATATAATCCATCTTCTCCTAGCTCCTTTTATTTGCATTGTCCTCCAGATCTCTAAGGTTTAGGGGTACAAAATGAACTATTTGTACCCCCTAGGGTCTATTTATAGGCACAAACCCTATATTTTTCCCCAATTCACTCTTTTTTGCTTCATTTTTCTTTATTTTTCTTAAGTTACTCCTATTTTTTCCTCAATCAGTTTCATCTTTTCAAAAGTCCCCTAAACAAATTTTTATGGGTGACCCCTTAAGGGGGCATCATTTGACTACCTCATCTTCATCATTTATTTTGATCAATTGGGGCATGTTGCTCCAAATGCTATATTTATTTTTCTTTGAAACAATGTTGCTCTTGTTAACTCATAGTGCTATCTTCAATAAAACGTAAACACCTAAAAATCACTTTTGATCAATTCTACTAATCTACATCATCCCACCTCTAACTAATCAAATAAATAAATTTAATTAATTAATTATTCAATTTATTTATATGACATTCTATACATATTTTTTATTGTTTAATTGACATTAACTAACAAATTAAATAATGTTAATTAAATAAGATGTGACTTTTGTCTGATTAATTAATCATTTCTTCAAGGTTTAGAACATTTTTTGTGATGCTTTTGGGGAAAAAACTATCCAAAGTAAAATCCATAATGTTAAGCTAGGATTCCACCCCCTATAATGGTTTAAAAATATGAATTTCAATGGGGAGGCCCAAATAAGCAAGTTAGATGCTTGGGCATTTCCTTTGCGGTTAATCCATGCTTGAAAGACATGTGGGAATGGGTTAAAAAAAAAATTGAGATTAAATTAGACAAGTGGAGTAAGCAATATTTATCATTAGTAGGGAGAGTCCAAATCTATCAAAAAATTCTATCTTCTTATACTATTTACTACTCTTTAATATGGCTTTTTTGTAGCTATCAAATTGATGAAATTCAAAGGAAAATAAGGCAATTCCTTTGGTTAGATGGTAGGGGTAACAAAAAAAACCATGTTGTTAAATAGGACTGGTGTTGTTTAGATAAAGGAAATAAAGGATTAGGTCTAAAGGATCTAAAAAACAAGGTATTTGTCTTTTTGTTAAATTGATTATTAAATCAATGGTTGGAAATGAACCCTGTAAAATTCCAGTTAGAAACAATACCCAACAAGCTATCCCTAGAAAGGAAAAATCTTGGAAGCATTTACCTATTTGTGACTTAATATTAGGGAATTTCTTTGTCACCCCCACTAGTTCCAATGTCTTCAAAACTATCTAGAAGGCATGAGAGGAAATCATAAGTTGGATAAAAATGATGATAAACTAGAGAGAAAAAATTAAAGTCTATTTTTCTAGCTCAATATGGTGGAATTTGAACCATAAAGAGAAGCCTCTCGCCTTGCTACAAGGATGCTTCACTAAAACATGGGAAAACAAAGGCATTAACTATTTTAAGGATATTATTTGTAACTCTTAATTAAAATATTGGGCTGCTCTCAGCACAAAGTATGATCCACCCCTTACCCAATAGAGAACATACTCTATTATGAGAGAGACATGTAAAAACCTTCAATTCCTTGGTAACTATAACTGTTGTGTTAACTTGTCCAACTATTAATGGATTTGGGTTGTCTAAGCTAAAACCCACAACCATTTATAAAACTTTGGATGACACTCAAGATATTACTAGACATCTAAAAAAATGCTGGAACATTAGAGATGGAGGAAAATTTTGGACAATTTTTTTAAATGCACTTGGAATAACATATTAGATCCCAAGAAGCTTGTTTTAAATGACTGTTTATATTGAAAAAACTGCCTCTTTCATTTTTTACTTGAAAAATAGAATTCTATGAGATATGTAGGAAGCCTAAAAATTATACACATTTTTTTTTTTAATTTTTTTTACAAAAGAAATCTGGAACATGTTCTGTACGGACTTAGGAGTTAGGGAGAAACACGAAAGGTTAATTGGCGGGAAATTTTGTTTGGTCTAATAAAGGGATTAGATAAATCTCTAAACTTATTTTGGCTACTACTTTCTACTTAAATTTTGTGGTATTTATGGAAATCAAGAAACGAGGAAGTATTTCAAGGTAAAAAAGATATCTCTTATTGAGTCTTTTAGAAGACTCATATATTATATTATCTTTGTGTAGGTAACTATAACCATGTAGATTTCCAAAGATAAATTTGTAAAGCAACTGAAAGATGGGAAGGTAGAAGTCAACAAAGGAGAGATCAAATACGTAAGTCATTGGCCATTCAACAAAGATGATAACATTCCATTTCAAAAGAACTACTTGGAGTTTTTGAGAAAATATAACAATAAGTACAACTTGGAAACTTTAAAAAGAGATATAGGAATACAAGGAGCTTGAAGATTTTTTGTGAACTCTAGGGTGAAGATCTGGTGATAGAAGTGGTGAGATCCAATTCAGATATGACAACTATAGATCCACAATTAGGTGGAATGGAATGAATAATTATAGTGAAAGTGTAAATTTTTGAAGCATATATATGGAACGAAAATGTTTCATCTGATATGGTTTAGTTTCTATTTCAAACTTAGAACTTATAAGTAATGCCTTGTATGGCATTGCATAATTTTTTGTGTTGTTGTCAATTATGTGTTGATATAGGTTTTCATATATGAAAGCCATGATGTAAAAACCCCTTTTTTTCTAATATTGATAAACTATAATTAATACAAAAATAAATAAATAATCTATTTGAGTCCATTTTATACATCCAAAGATTAAATAAAATAAATAAATAATCTATTTGAGTTTATTTTATACATCCAAAGATTAAATAAATGATCACATTTATTTAATTCCTTAGTTCGTACACTTTCTTAATCCTAATTAATTAATTTGACTAATCATTTGCACAATATTAAATGTAATTAATTATCTTAATCTCATGTCACATCGTAGCCCATGTACCCATGGAAATCCTACAACAAAATTTCAACCCTTAATTCCATTCTAGAAAATCCTAATCATCTACACTATCCTATGTGATCTCTCACATGTGTGAGAGACTCTATATTAAATGCCATTATCCTATGTGATCTATCACACATGTGTGAGAAATCACTTGTTCTATCTCTATTGGATTATGTGAAATACACATATCAACTTTGTTCTTCCCCCATGCATCCACCATCTTCCCCAAAAATCTTCACATAATTGTGAGAAAAGTGCAATATTGTCTATTAGATCAAAATAAAAAAATCTTGAACAAATTAATTCTACATCAATCCATGGCCCACTCAAATAATCCCCTAATAAGATTCCACATGGCATTCTCTCCTTCTCCCATTTCTCCCAAGCATTCCTAGCCCTTTATCTTCCAAAGCAATATACACCCTTGATTCATAACTCCAAAAATCTATAATTTAGACCTCTTAGAGGTCATTTGGATCGTATATCTTTATGTGAGTGTTATGTTAGTTCTTTGAAGAGCTAACCACACTTATTCCACTCAATACCTTCCATCTTTGAGAGCAAATCAAGGAGAGATTTGGGTGCAAATATTCTCCATCTAGCTCAATTTGAGGTGGTGAAGGAGAATATGGTACAAGGAAATTGTATTTATGTGTTTGTTTCTTTGCATTTATGCTTTATTTTTATCCATTCCATATTTACAAATGTGGTTTGAAGATAAACATTACATAAATATTTTTTTTTTTCTATCAAAATACACATTCTAAGTCTCGCTTTATGAGTCATCTTGATGATGGGCTTGCAAGTGTAATTGTAAATGTATATTTCTTTGAATTTTTATGTGGTTTTTGATAAGCAACATTTTTGGTTTTATATGTTACATTTTGTGGACCACCTTAGATCATGAGTGACAGTTTGTGGACCATCTTAGTGATGAGTCACACTTTATGGGTCATCCTAATGCTGGGTAACATTTTTGTGAATTATAGTTTGATAAGCCATACTTTGAATAACATCCCAATACAACTAAATCCTTTTAATGTCAACTTAGCCTAGACAACTCTTTTGCCACAATTTGTGGAATGTGGAAGTTAACAATATTTGAAAGGAAATGTGTTTTTTCCTGATAGGGGTTATCACAAGTGGTTTATTAGACATAATAATATATTAATTTTTATAGAAAGATACGTGGATAAATTATAGATCAAACTTATAATATTTTATTCTAATTAAATTATTGTTTAGCTATTTACATTCCCCTTGTGCAAAGCTATTGGTTTTTGTTGCCTTCATATCCTCCTATATAAGGTTTCTAAGTACATACTTGGTTTTATAATTATATGTAGTCCTATAATAATCATTTTTATGAAAATCTAGTAAGTATGAAATTTGCTAATGGATTGATCTTCGTTGTTGTTTGGTATATAGTGATAATAAATATTTGCTAAATGATATATTTAACCTTCAATGATAAACAATGGAAATAATTACAATTTCAATAACTTGTTATAGTAAAACTTGAAACAATTGTGGAGGTCCATTTCATCATTTGAAGCTCCTAACACTACTGTATCATCCTCTTTATGTGTGAGCGGATAAGTGAGTTCTTGGTAAGCCATGTCTAGATTTCAATGACCTAAATAATCAAACTGCAAATATAATAGCTGCAAAATGAGAGTGCACATGTAGAAATAAATTTCGAAAGGGTTTACTACTTTTACAACACAGGCTTAGGTTTGATGGTCTATTTGAATTTTTTCAATTTTAGACCATATATTATAGCTTTAAAATTTATTAGACCGTATAGTTTGACTTCTATATTTTTATTAAACCGTAAAAAATTATTATAAGCAAAATATAATATATATCATTTTATAATTTTTATTATAAAAAGATAAATTAATTTAAAATAGAATATAACTTTTTTGAATATTTTCTAATATGAATTTAGAAACTTTTGACATTTTTATAATAGTTATCATTTTTTTATAATATATGTGATTTATAATATTATTATAAAAATATATATTAATTTAGAATCTTTTCAAAATAGAATATAATTATTTTTAACTTTTAGAATATATTTAACAAGATTTGTTTTTAATATGAACTTAGAAACTTTTGTTAATTGATAATTATAATAGTAGATTTTTATATTTATTACTAATAATTATCATTGTTTTCTAATTTTTCAAGATATTGCATTTATAAAAGATTTTATATAAAAATTCATAAATTAAACATTTTTTTTGATAGGCATTTAAATGACCAAACCGTCATAAAATTTTCATATGACGTGGTAGGGGTGTGCAAATTCTAGGCGACAACACACATTTACCATTTTTCCAAATTTGTCTCCTATTTCCTACATAATGTTAAGGTGTTAGCCTTATCTTGAATGATATGAGAGAAATATATATGTTGCAATGGATATGGAGCATTGTTGTCTAAATTTGTTGGGCCCAATGCTTTTAAACAATAGTGTCCTTAAATTCAAAAGAAGAAAGATATATAGAGACATGTTTGAAATACATTTGACTCACTAAACTAAGCTTGAACATAAGTAAAGAAATCTTAAAGGTTAAATAAAATAAAATAACCATTATTTGTTGTTGAGTCAAATGAAAGAAACCACAACATTTTTATAAATGGAAAGATCTTTTCATGTAAATTCTATTTAGAATATAAGATATTTTTTAATTTCAATTGATAAATATAATGAATAAACATAAAAAAAAACATAGTAAGTATATGTAAACTCAAGAGATAACAATAACACTTAGAGTTGATTTAAATGGAAGATAACAACACAATGACATACATAACTTTTCGAATATTTTTTTATAATAAAATCTACAAAATAAGTAATACTTATTGAATAGTGTTCACTTGACATACATATTTCAAAAATCTTCTTAAATTTGTGACAAAAATCATTTATGTTCTTAAGATGGTACTTGAATATCCACCAAATTTTAATTCTCATATATTACAATTACAATACAAAGTACTTAAATTTTTGAAATGGTGAGAGCGAGACAGCGATTCAAAGAGACTATCTATCCTCATTTATTTAAAAAATAAAAAATAAATAAAAATGATTGGCAAGGTTTGGAATACACACGGTAAAAAACAATTGCCATTTTAATTATTTTGTCTAACATTAACTAAACATGCAAGAGGGCCATTTTCCAACAGAAGGGGGCTCTTGAGGTTACGAGAGACGGAAGATGTTCCTAAAAAGATTTGCAGGGCCATTGCTGGCCAAGGTGAAGGAAAGTACAGGCATTGTGGGTCTAGAGGTAGTTCCGAACGCAAGAGAAGTCCTCATTTCGCTGTATCAGAAGACCCTCAAGGAAGTTGAAATAATTCCACCAAATGTGCCCTACAGGAAGCATGTGGAAGCCTTCACCAACCACCGGTTGAAGGTGTGCCAGGAGGAACAAGACTGGGAAGGCATCGAGAAACGGATCGGCTGTGGCCAGGTCGAAGAGCTCATCGACGATGCTAACAATGAACTCACCCTGATCCCCAAAATGGCAGGTACACTTTTTTTAGACTTCCTTTAGAAGGTAATACATATATTCGAACCATCCACATTATGGTATCTTCAATCCACACATTAAGGATGCTTTGAACCCACTTGCGTTTTTGGCCCCTCCGCACTTCAGGTTACAGGGATTGGCTTGGCTGTGATCTTAGTGAATAATGCGTTTGAGCCCTCCACCGTATGGTTTCTTCAAATTAGAAATTAGGGATGCTTTATTACCCTTTTTCTGGATTTTTGTATTCACGAAATTTAAGCTACCTCTTAATTTTTTTTCTTTTATATTTTTGGAGGATAAACACTCCCATGTTTTTTGCAGCTCGTTGGCATCGGCTGCATAGGTCATTGACCTCCTTTGGCTTAATGCCGAGGACTGAGGCTGTCCATTCTGCAAAATTTGCCCAGGACCTCATTGCTTATTGTGTCGGGCTTTTGCATTTGCAAGAATTGATATCTGAAGGGCTCTTTGTGAGCCAAGCTTGCTATTCCACTATATTTAGGGTTATTTCAATGACACAAGAGGTTGATTTTACATTTCATGGATTATCAATTGCCATGATCTGAAAAACAGCCTTTAACTTTACCTTCCATCATAACTGCCATGGTGTACTTTGGTTTATTTCATTGACATAATTTTTTAAGGTTGATTTCAATGTCATGGATTATTGATTTATGTGACCGTTTAGGGACTCCTTGTGGAGGTAAATTAGCAAGGTTTAGTTTACCCCTTGGTTTGGTCACAAGGTTCGATTCCAGGATTACAAAATTTTAATAATATATAAATTTATAAGTTGAATGGAAGGAAATTCCATTTCAAGCTTCGGAAGGCTGAAATTTTCAAATGCCAAACTGGCATTGGAGTCCCACTTGGTTGTGATGTAAGATTCAATCTTTATCTTTACCTTTTATGATAGCTGCCCCACGGTCGCAATAGGGAGAAACTTAAGGTCTGTACATAGGGTTATGTCAATGAGACATTCATGTAAATGTTGATTTCAGTGTTACATATTTTCAATCTTTCGGACTTTTTAGGGACCTTGGATGTAGGTGGATTGGCAAGCTATGAGTTACTCGAGTTTGGTCACGAGGTTTAAAAACTTGAACAATAGAGTAAGCATAAGGAAATTCCCTTGCAAGCTTCCACAAAACAAGGTCTTTTTGTTGTATTGGTATTGCCATCTGATTTGGTGATGATCCAGAAAACAACCTTTGCCTATACCTTTCATAACAACTGTCGTATGGTTCTGATGGGAGAAACCCAAGAACTATGCTTGGGGTTATTCAATGATGAAATCATGTGAAGGTTGATATCAATGTCATGGATTTCCTTTGCTGTGACTATTTGAAGGCTCCAGGTGTAGCTGGATTGGTAATGCTCAGTTCATTCGTGATTTTAATTACAAGGACGAAACTGGGCTTGCAAAATATGAACAACATCTGAGGTAAATGAAATTAAATGTCCTTACAGGTTTCCACAAAGGAGGATTTATATGCCAAATTGAACTTTTCCTTTATCTCCTGTTCTGCACTTCCACAAATGAAGATATAGTTGGCGTTTGGCTTGGCTTTGACCTAAAAACAACCATTAACTTTACCTGTTATAACTAATTCTGTATAGTTGGACAGGAAAATTTAGGGGCTGTACTTAGGTTTCTTTTGATAAGACTATTATATTATAATGTTAAGATATATCTCAATGTCATGGTTTTCACAGTTTGTAGGGTTATTTTCCTGCTGAAACTGGAAATGACATGCTCTCACATTCCAAGCCTGCCCATACAAGCAAGATTAGTGTCTCCAAATGTTGCATTTTTATTAGATTGTTTATTGGGTTCAGGGTCTTCTATGGTTGTATGGCATTTCTGTGTATGAACAGCGAATTATTATAATTTCAAGTGCAGAAGTTCATTGATTCTGTAGTCAATCTTCTAATTCGAGAATCCTTGGGTGAGATTGGTTTCAATGGGGTGATGTTAGATGCTATAAATGGTTAGTTCATGTTGACAAAAAGACTGTCACACCATTAGCAGATGCAGTTTGGGAGTACAGCCAAGTAGAGCAAGCTTCTTTTGTAGATGGAAATGAATTAGGTCCAAGTTTATAGGAATAGTCAGAGGGGAACTTGGGTATAAGAATGGTACCAGCCACCATACTAGTACAACTCATACCTACATATCCTAGTGACTATGTAGGTCATATCCTTATAACTGGTTTTGAGATGGAGTTTTTGTGCTTGCGCTCATATTTCCTATTTGACTGTGAATATAGGATGCTCATGCCACATTTTAGGTTTGGCAAATGTTGAACTTGGGAAAGGCTACTGAGAGAAATGCTTACAAGAAAAACTGTTTTCATGTTCTTTTCCTCTTGTAACCATTCCAATGATAGGTAGCAAGTTTTTTTTGAATCAGATAAAAAGTATCTTATTAACAAAAAAGGAATATTTACCAAAAGTTAATATAAAACTTGTAGGCTCTGTGATAGAAATTAGAATGTGCAAGCAGGAAGGGCCCCCCGAATTCTAAACCAAATTTATATACTAACATTATCAATGGTCAGAATAAAATAACCAAGGGCCGAAGGCCAGGTAAAATATAACATTGCTGTCACAACAGATATCAACCCTAGGACTCCCAAACAAGTTTGCACCAAAGAGAATCAGAAAGCAACTATCTGTCTTGGTGGACACTACTGTGAATTCACAAGTTGCATTGCTGGATTCCACAACTATTCTCATCCTTATGGATATCCCACTTGAGGTGGCCATTTGCAACCTCTTCAAGTTTTCTGCCTAAATGATGTTTTAGTGCTTCAAAACAGTCCTGCATCCTTCTGTAAAACTTGGAATTGAAAATTTGGCATGGCCAATTTGTCAGCATTGGCCATATGCTCTACTGTATAAGCATCTGTGCTGCACTATCATATGCCATTGTTGAAGCCAGTAGTAAGGGTTCCAACAAAAGAATTGAGAAGCTCCTTGATGCTCCATGTAACTCAACAGATCCATTGATAATATTGGTGAGAAAGGTACTGTAGTTTTAAGTCAGATTGATCAGAAATCTCTCAAGTTTCAATGCTTGTTGTAGGTTTATGGATGTTTATGCTGTCTTCCTTGAATTAAACTTCAAATTGACAGAAATACGTCGCAATTAGTGCTGGAATCAATGTTCTTAAGTTGCTGGAATTGAAACATTATTAAAATTGCAAAGAACAATGTTAATACACCAAAGAACAACCACAAGGCAATTGATACAAAGGTTTTAGCCTGGAAACCACAGTATGGGGAAAACCAGCTGGAAATAGTAAATCCTGAGCATCCTCTCATTCCTATGGCTAAGTCAGTGACAAAGAACTTAATATGGCACAAACAACATAGTCAGTAGGGGATGGGGATGGAGGTGACCATTTGCAAATACTGGGTACAGGATACTTGGAGATGCCAATTATTTATTAACTAATTTAGATAAACAAGACATAAAATACATTAAAATCTAAATTTATGGCATAAACATTGAATGATGAAATACAATTTAGATAAATATGAAATGTGTACATTTTTTAGCACACCACATTAGGTGTTAAAGAAAGTAGAACTTTTATTCATCATAAGTGTCCTAGTTCATAAAACAAGAGTGTCATAAATACATATTGATATTGGCCAACAAATTGGCATGCAAAAGAAAAGTGGGAAAGATAATCAAATTATGAACAATTTTGAATTCATTCATCTATAGGATCAACTTCTTTGTTGACTCTGTCATCCATTTTCAAGTTTTTTGGTAGGATACTTTGAGATAAACATTGTTCTTGAGATTTAGTTTCTTTGTAGGCAATTGAATCGTGGGCAAATCATTTGGGCTATGTGATTTACCCACTGTATCCTCCAAATCCAATTTGTCTTCATCAAATGGAAGTTGTTTTCATAATGTTGATAGACTATTCCAGCGTCTTCACTCTTTATACAACAAAAGCCAAAACATTCTATGAATATAGATCAGGTTACTATAAATTTTTTCAATTCCTTGTACAAGAGGAAGAACTGACTATTGGTGACGATAATTGTACTACATATGATTGCAATTGCAAGTGGTTCATTGCCATGGATGTAATAGTGGGTAAGGCTGGATAATCTTGGGAGGAATTTGGGCAGGCCCTCTAGAATCTCATCTGACATCTTGGTTGACAAACCTTTGGCGATAAAGAAAAAACCAGTATTGCATACTTGACTCCGTGAGCTGGTTCATGAACAAGGGGAAGGCCCTTGATGCCGTTAGGAAGTGGATCCTCTCCATGCAAACTGAATTTGGGATGTTCTTGTAGTAATATGTAAGGAGGAATGGCCTGTCATTGATTTGTTCCCATGCAAGTGTCAATTGGATGTATCTAAGTGGTGGTTATCATCTCCAATGCCAAGTGGGCTGAAGTATGTAGTGTGACAACTCAAGGGTTCCTTTGTGAGGATCTATGCCTAAGGATAACAACCTCACAATGATAAAGGGGAAGAAAGTGAGTAGAGAACAACATGGGTCTCATATAAACAATGATGTCTCCCATGAATACATAGGGCACTTGAAAATAAAATACCTATGCTCCCTTGAGTATTTGAGATGGCGACGATAGGTGATAGGGGGATGTGTTTTTGGTACAATTGTTTTGGGTCATTTTTTAGGGGATGACTATTAAAAAATGTTTTTTTTTTAAAAAAAAATAAAGGAAATTTCAAATATTCATATGATAACATTGATAAAGCATTCATCATAGACATTATAGAGCCTTAATACATAACTTTAGACTTGAGTTAAGATTTCACATGAGAATTGACAAACAAATTAATGAAATTTAAATGCTTTCACTATCAATGTGCATATATTATATAAGAATTACAACAACATGCCCAAAGGTTGCAAGTTTCAACTACAAAATGACAAAACATAGAAAATATATTATTTTCTCTAATCAACATCTACTTTTGGTAGATCTGCATCAAAATTGGAGTCCAAAACTAAGTCATTGCCACTATAAGGGCCTACCTTATACAGTGGAATCCCAACCAATCCTTCTTATGCCTTGTCCTCATCAACTTGTATAGCAACTTTGGGATCAACATCCCAATGCAAGGCTGGAGTTTGACAATATTAGGGCTTTGTTGATCTTGTAGCCGCAAGACACTATGTATCGCCACCAACTTCTCCGATCCTATAGAAGTAAGGTTGTTCTTCTTGATTGATTGGATAAAGTTATATGTGGATTGATTCCTCTTTGTAGTAGAGGAACTGACAACCCATGAAAGGATGCAAGTATTGAGTATTCTCAAGTTTGGTGCATCCTTAAACAAGACTTCTCTTTAGTATACATTTTTCAAAGGGCCTTAATGAGCCCTTCTTTCACCTATTCATCATGAGATGGAAGCACTCTTCTAGGACTCACTACATACCATTTGGGATTTAGAGCATGAAATGATTATTGATATTCATAATTGTTTGATTACAAAAGGAGATGAAAGCTCCTTATAAAGAAAATTACAAGACGATGTTTCTAAAAAGAAACAATCGTTAATAGAAGCAAACTAAAGCAATAAACTGAAAGATACTAAAACCAACTAAAGTGTAAACAAAAGTCACTAAAAACTAATTAAGTTAACAGACGACTAACTAAAGCTAAGATGACCATTAATATTACAATAAATACTTTAATACCCTCCCTTAATGGTCAACATACAAATAAAAACTAAGTCTACCCATATTCTTCTGGAAACATATCATCGATGACTGATAACTAGAGAAGCATAACTGCCTTGTGATTACCAGTCCTTTCTTGCAAAACAATCAAATCTAGACACCGACACTTGAAAACTATGATCTTCCTCTGCTTCTAGGTAGTATAACTTTTCCCATTGAACCTTTGCATACTTTCCAACACCATGTTGGATAAAGAAGCCATCCCTTCCGTTTTCCAATGCATGAAAAACGAGGTAACTCTATGATCAGCTGCACAAACTTTGGACAATCAATTGGCACAACCCACGATTTTTCAAAAACGTCTAAAAAGAGGCTTAGAAACTGTTAGATTTTCAGAAAAGCCTTCGAAAACTCTAAAAAAGTAAGGTTTTTTCATATAAAATCCCCAAAAAATTGCAAAATTTTTATAGAAATTTTTTCAAAAGCTCTTTTAGCAATTTTTTTCAAGTTTCGAAAAACTCTTTGCAGAAATTTTTTATTTTTCCCAAAAAAATTCTGTCAAAAATTGACTCAAAAAACTTAACCCTTCAGGTTGCCATGGAACTTCAGAAAAACACTGCAAACCCATGAAAAACTTTACGAATTTTAAAAGAAAAATCCGTCAAAAACATCTAAGGAATTTCTAAAAAATCCCTTAGGAAAACCCAAGTTTTTATTACTAAAAATTCGTCAAAAAAGTTTGAGCCTTAGCTCTGATACCATGAAATGATTATCGATATTCATAATTGCTTGATTACAAAAGGAGATGAAAGCTCCTTATAAAGAAAATTGCAAGACGATGTTTCTAAAAAGAAACAATTGTTAACAAAAGCAAACTAAAGCAATAAATTGAAAGATACTAAAACCAACTAAAGCATAAACAAAAGTTACTAAAAACTAAGTAAGTTAACAGACGACTAACTAAAGCTAAGATGAACATTAATATTACAATAAATACTTTAATAGAGCATAGGCTGCCATATGAAGTGGGGAGTTCATAGAGTTGCACCACTGTGTCACAATGGGCCTAATGCTCCTTATAAAATCCCAAGGTAGGATCTCTACTATAAATGGCTTGCTTCATTTGCCCAAGCGTGCTATCAAAGGTCTCATAAATCTTTCCATGGCTAAGTGAGTCTGTATCAACATATCTTATGACTTGCACAATATGTTTGATAAAGGAGCACATATTTGCAAGTGCAAACAAGCTACAAAAATTAAAATTTAAAAAAAGATTAAGAATTTAAGACTCAAATGATAGAGTGAATGCTATTACAAAGGATGAAAATAATTTACAAGTTTAAAATATTAATAAATTAACATTTTAAAAATTTAATAATTAAACCAACAATTTTTTACATCATTTTGGACCACCAATCATCTTCAAGAATTTTTTGTTTCACATTTCTTCTTTCAAGTGTGCTTTCCTTTGGCCATTTACGCCACTTTGAATTAGCCACCATTAATTTTAGAGGCTTTTGCACCTCGACTATCCTCTCTAACAAAATGAAGTAGCTAACATATCTAGTATCCATGAGCTTGAGGAATTCCTTTCTCGAAAAAGCCATGAACAAAGCAAGTAAAGTGTGATGGTTGCAAATGAACTGTTAGTGTAGAATATTCTGCATAGAATATTCCTCATAAGTTTGCTAGTTGTTAGGATATTGATTGCTTGGTTGTGCAATCTTGCATGGAGTTGCATGCCAGTTCTCATTAGTGAACTTGTCATTTCATGCAAGTTTAGTGGAAATTAATTCACCACATAATGAGCCAAATTAGATCCGACTCAAAACCCCCCAATTTCCTACCCTAAATTTTCAGATTTAAAATAAAAACTTCTGTAGAATCTATTCGAAGATATGAAATTCCAGCACAATAATAAACTGCAAAAATAATCCAGCTTTTGCATTTATTTAGAAATAGTTGCACTAATACATCAGCTATGGCAACTTACGGATACAATTATTTTTTGCAGCAATACAACAGCTACTGCAAATCTGACAACCCCTCAGAAATAGCTTGAATCTGAAGCACAAAGTGAGATATCTGAATAATATCTCCAACAGACAATAGGTTTCCGTCCACTGTCTCCAAGCTCGAGGGTTTCCGTCCTCAAACCTGCTGAAAAGCCAGAGCTTCCCTGAATTCTCCAAGATAATACATTAACCAAGCATAAAACCAAGCATAAACTAAGTATGTCTTCCCATTTACCCTAGCCTCCTTTAAATAAGACCTTAAGGCAAGGCCGCCCTAGGGTATAGTTTCTAGAAGGTTCTGGCCCTTCTAGAAGATTCTAGTTCTTCTAGAAACTTCTTGTAACCCTTCTAGAAGATTCATCTTCTAACTCTTCTAGAAGATTCTAGTTCTTCTAGAAACATCCCTTCTAGAAGATTCATCTTCTAACTCTTCTAGAAGATTCTAGTTCTTCTAGAAACATCTTGTAACCCTTCTAGAAGATTCATCTTCTAACTCTTCTAGAAGATTCTAGTTCTTCTAGAAGCATCTTCTAACTCTTCTAGAAGATTCTAGTTTTCTAGAAACATCTTCTAACCTTTCTAGAAGATTCTAGTTCTTAGAAACATCTTCTAACCTTTCTAGAAGATTCTAGTTCTTCTAGAAACATCTTCTAACTTTTCTAGACAATCTTATTCCTTAACATTCCCCCCTTAAGATTGGATAGAATATTACAAACAAGATACAAAGAAGAGTTTGATTGTGTTTGTCTTTTTGCCTTTTTTTTTGGAGATTATAAAATGTTTCTTGGAAGCTTCCTCCTTGCTTGCTAGTCCTCCTTGTTTGCTTGGTGTGTCAAAGAGACCTCCTTTATCTGCAATAGAAACGTCTGCACCACAAATTTGGGGACATTACACCACCACTCCATGTTGAAGGAGTCTTTCCCTTCATTCATGGGAGGTTAGGAGTCTCACTCTATCTTTGTGGTAGGTGATTTGCCACCACTCCACTCCTATCCACATTTTGTGGATCTTGATTTCCTTGTACTTCTTATTTAAGGTTGCTCATTCAATCAATCTAATAAGCTGAGTATTTGCAAAATTGTTTCTTGTCTTCTTAGATCTTGGAGAAATCCAACATGGTATCAAAGCGGATGGAAGACAATCTCAATTTGTGAACATCACGCACAGGCAGAAAGGGCCGAATGGAGGTTTGGCTGTGGAGAGAAGGAGGCGACGTTGACACCCCCTGGTCTCCTCGGCCCAATTTGGTAGGCCGACCCCCGTCTGCCTAGCACGCCCCGACTCGGATTGGTGTTGGGAAGGTGGCCCCTAACACCTCGCGGCGCCCTTGCACCCTCCATCTCGTGCACCCACCAACAATGACACCTCCACGCTCACCCTCGCGCGGGCCTTGGCTCACACCCTTGTGCAGGGCTTAGACGCGGTCCTCCCATGTTGGCAGCAAGGGTTCCCTGTGGGAGTTCAGTCTGCCACGCAATCCACACAGCGGCACATGCGGCCTTACACTCAGCCAACACACTCGGGAACCAAGGGCGAGCAACCAACAAAGGGCGACCTTTTGCAACGGTTGTCAAATTAAAAGCACTGAAATGGTGCACTATTCATGGCCAATTTGGCCAATATTGCTGATGTAGGGCGCTTGGCCCAATCCGAACAACATTGCCCTCTTGACTTGTTTTTAGACTATTTGTGAAGGTTATGGAGGTAGATGTAAATCTGTAGATGCATGCATGTCTCCTAATTTATTTTCGCATGCTCCTTGCTTTCTTCCTAGAATTGATTCTTTTTTATTGTACGTGCTTTGCAAGCACCACATGATAAAGATCTGGGAACATTTGGGGTTTTGTAAAAATCCACATGGGGGTTTTGCTTTAAGCATCTAGTATAGGTTTCTTTCAGTTTGCTTCTGAATAAACAAACTTAGAATATTAAAAGTTGCTAATTAATTGCCAAGCTACACACTGTTCCTCCAATCGGCAACCAAAAATGTTTTTCTGTTCTAAATTCTTGTCTACATGAGATTCTAGTGTCACATCCTCGTGTGCTTCCAGAGTTTCTTTCTAGTAGGGTTCCTAAATACATGAGCTTCCAGAGTCGCATCCTCGTGTGCTTCCAGAGTTTCTTTCTAGCGCGACAATATTGAGCATTGGATAAACAATGGCATCATCCCTAACAGAGGGCATCTTTGCAGTTCTTCATTGGCAGTTGCAGCTTTCTTCTTTAGTTTGTATAAATGGTTAGAAGTTTTTTCTCATTTGGGTTTTCTTCTTTCCTCTTTGTAATTGGGTACCTGATCAGGCTTTGTTGACGGGACCCATATCTTTCTTTTCACCTAGCTACACTTAAGGGGGGGTGTTATTGTAGAATATTCTGCATAGAATATTCCTCATAAGTTTGCTAGTTGTTAGGATATTGATTGCTTGGTTGTGCAATCTTGCATGGAGCTGCATGCCAGTTCTCATTAGTGAACTTGTCATTTCATGCAAGTTTAGTGGAAACTAATTCACCACCACTCCATGTTGAAGGAGTCTTTCCCTTCATTCATGGGAGGTTAGGAGTCTCACTCTATCTTTGTGGTAGGTGATTTGCCACCACTCCACTCCTATTCACATTTTGTGGATCTTGATTTCCTTGTACTTCTTATTTAAGGTTGCTCATTCAATCAATCTAATAAGCTGAGTATTTGCAATATTGTTTCTTGTCTTCTTAGATCTTGGAGAAATCCAACATGAACATCTCTATATCTCTAGCTTCTACCACCACTACCTTCACCTAATCTATCTTCTCGATGTCCTTCAATGTGTAGTTCAACGCATGAACACAACATGGGGTCTAGAAAATCTGCTTGTAAGCACCCTCCACCATTAAGCTAATTAACTTACATACATGGGCTGAATTGGTCACCATTTGTACAACATTGAGGCTCCAACCTCTTCTATGGCATCTTTAAAAAGTTGAAATTAGAAGTTTGCATCCTTCCTCTTCCTTGAACAATCAAAGCTCTAAAAAAATAAGAGTCAGTTGAACATGTGACAATGATATTGATGAGTGGCCAATGTTTGATATCGGTTCACCCATCCATGATAATGGAGCATTTAACCATTATCCAAGTTTGCCTCATTTTTTGTTTCAACACACTCACCTTAGAATAGTATTTGTCAAGGAGGGTGTTGGTGGTTTTTAATTCCCAACCAGATCTCACAAACAATCTATAGGATTGCCATTCCTAATGATCAATTATTTGGAGGGATTGGCCAACGAACAGGTGAAAGTTTTGGAATAACTTTCCCTCCACACTTTGGGCTCTACAAAACCTAGGACGGTGGTCCTTTACAATGTTATTAAGATCTCCTGAGTTGAATTTATCCTAAACATTGTAAATTAACAGATATATTCTCTATAGATTTGCTTGAGGATTATGAAAACCTCAGGATCTGGCAAATCTTTTAAAGCATTTACACAATTTGCAGCAAGAGAACAAGAAGTTTACATGAAACTTCAAGAAATATAAAACTCAAAAGTGCAAAATATTGTGAGTGTTCTTTGATTGAATGACCTTGGAGTTGTAATTTAGACTCAAATTTAGATGATCAGTGCCTTAACTAGGGTAGGGAGTCAGAACAAATGCAATTGAAGCTGCTTAACAGTATATCAGCCAAACATTAAAGAGCTTTACAGAAATGCATTACGTTAATGTACTCGAAGATTTCTAACCAATTCTACTTCAAGATCCTTGCATTACTTTATACAAATCTATATTCTTATTCAAGCATTTAACCAATTCTTTGAACCAGTGCTAAAACAAGAACATACATAAATGGAAAGACAAAGATGATGAGATGAAAGATCTTTGATCACTTTCATTCATGATTTGTATAAAATGTACAGTAGGAGAGAAATGGCTAGCAAACTATGCCGTTGTATTCAAGAAATTCTTGGTACAGTTAAGCAAAACCTGCAAATTACAAAAGATACAGACTCAATATCCTAGAAAATGACTTAAACTCTATTTCTCTATGTTCTGCATTACAAAATTCTCCAAAAGATCCGTGGAAATGCCCTTGAATTCCCTTTTATAAGAGAAGGGAGCAACAAGCTTCAGGCCAAGTACACATGTCACATTTTCATTTGACATTTAATATTACATTTCAAAACATGAGCACAACTGCTCGTGGAGAGAATATTTCTATACAAATACAGTTATATTTACTTGTTACAATCTTTGTCCTTTCCAAAAGTGTCTGATGTTGATAGATGATGCCTTTGCCGCTCCTTTCTTTATTCTTTGTTGGTATAGACCCAGGAATGGTGAGTTGGTAGAAGAAGACAAAACACCAGTGTACAAAAAGACAAAATTCCTTTTGCTGATATTCTTGTAGCAGTATCAGTGCTGAGTGTGCATGAAAGACAAAAATAACTCCACATCATCTTGAAAATATTACAAATCAGGTAGTTGATTGTATTTCTTATCCCAGGCGTCATACTCTTCCTCTGATGGCCATTTGAACGCCATAAATTCATCCAATTTATTTTTGTATGAGCTCCTCTTCACTACTTGATTTGCTTCTTTGTCAAAATCTTCTAAAAACTTGCTTGTGAACCATAGTTTATCCATGCTGCTCTTTATTAAATCAATATCAACAAAATTATTTTCACAAATGAGAAAAGCCTGAGTAGCAACAACATTTTCCATTTGGGACCTCCACTGCTCATATGGTTTGACTCTTCCATTACTGTCTAAAATATCTGGCAAAAGGCCAAGATCACTTTCATCAAACTCCTGGAGTAACTCCCTTATTCTCTTCTCCATGGGGTCCACCATTCCTTGGCAATCAGTTATTCCTTTCACCTTTTGGGATTATTTGCCCTTGCTTGTTTGGATCATGAGTGGATCCCTTGATCATGCCAGCTAGAGCACTGAGCCTTGGCACCCATAATTGCATTAATGGGACAGCCTCTGTTCTATCCTTCTCAAACATTCCAACAGCTGTCATCATCAAAGAATAATTGCTATGTACACTGTTGACTCTCTTTATTGTTTTCCCCATTAAATGCTCTAATGCATTGGTCATTATAAGCACATTATTCTCATGCTTATCTTCCTCACAAAGCTCCAATATTTCATCATCAGCTTTTAACTATTTAATCAAATCTTTTCTACTGATCCTTGATCTGGGTGGTGGAGCAGCAAAAGTGCTTGGAACTAATGGCCTATCTTCATAAACAACCATTTCTGTAGACTGAGGTGGGGGAGGTGGTGGTGAAGAATGGGATGGAGCTATTGGTTGCACTTGTTGCATTTGAGGCTGCTGGTTCTGCAGCATCTCAACCATTATTTCCAACTCTGCAATCTTTTGCCTATCCTTATTCTATTCAATGAGCAAATCATTAGATTTCTTGGTTTCTTGATCATATTTCTCCTGCAAAGATTCTGCTGTTGCCTTGCTAAATTTGGCAACATTTACAACCAATGTGGCTGCTTCAACTGCTGAAGTGTCTGAAATTCTTTTAATTTAGGCCCCCTCTTAAATCACCGACAGGCTCTGCAATTGTGGGCTTATTTGTGTTTGGTGCAAGTGCCCAAATAGCTAGAGTATACCACTTAGGGCCAAAAGCTGACCTAGATAGTGCACATAATGCCCCATCCTCAATAGCAAATACTTGAGCATCATGTTTTCAGACAGTATCAAGGGCTATAGCAGATGCTATATCCCACTCAGGCAATAGGAGAATGCCACTATCCCTTACAAGTTTTCTGCCCTCATCAGGGGTCATTTCCTTTTGCTCTGATTTCGTTTGGAGCACCAATCTTTTTGATATTTTCTCCCTTGGCTGCTTAGGGAATTTATTCATTTTCTCATTCAACCTCCTTTGATAATCGTTGTTCTTGGTTTTCCAAACAAGTTCTTTAAACACATTGCTTTTAACAAAAGTGTCATCATCCATGAAATTCTTGCAGCCCTCATCCCTGACATCATCTGCATTATCAACTCCTGTCAACACTGCTTTGGTGACCCTATTTTCTGGAATTGGTAGATCATCATCCCTTTGAGGAGATGGCATGTGTTGCATGATGTCATCTGTGGTTACAACCACCTCTTCATCTTTAGAGTCCAATGGGTAATCAACAAGTCCAGTTTTTTCAGTCTTCCTCCTCTTTGGGGAGGACTCCCTTGGAGGTGAATCAATATCAATTATGTCTTGGGGTGGAAATTGGGGTGCTTGAGGCACAGGGGTTGATGCTCTTGACTCCTCTGATTGTGTGGGAGTGGCCTTTGTTTGCTCCTTCATCACAATCCCCTTGGGTCTTCTGGTGAAGACATGATTTTAAAGGGGGTTGGTAAATGGGCCTTTCTTCTATCATGGGGGCTTTCCCCTTATCCTGTTCTTACTCTTTAAGCTGGCGCACAACTTGATCAAAGCTCTGCAATATAGCCTCAATTCTCAAAAGTGGATAATCAATGTCAGCATAAACTCTCTTGAAATTGGGATCCCTTTTCTGCTTAGTCTTCTCAAGTTTCTCGAAGGCAATCCACTACTCTCTTCTGTCATCAATCTCCTTCAAGTCAAATCTGTTTCTGATGACATCTTCGGCATGATTAACTCCATGCCAATATTTTGATCTATTAATTCTTATTCTCAAAGCACCAATGAATCCTTTAGGGTCAAAAGTTCTAACCCTACAAGGTTTCATCTTGAGAGGATTGAGTAAATCAGGGATTTGTCTCCATCCCTCTTTGCCCATTACAAAATCTAAAAACACAGTGGCTATAGGGAAGATAGAACCTTTCTTTTGATTTTCCAAATGAAGCTCCTCAGTCCATCCTAGCTACCACATTACCTCAAGAAAACCAACTCTCAATGGTGCAAATCTTGGAAAAACATGTGGGGCCACATTGGTCCCATACACCCTTAGAATGGTTTAGTCTGTATGCACAATAACATCACCCCAGTTATGTTTGATTCCTAGCTCAGGCCTTTTTTCCATTGGCCTTAGAAAATCATGTAATTCCTTAGGAATCCTTGACACTTCTCTCAAATAGCACTTTACCTTTGCAGCAAATAAGTTTGTGAATGTCACAAAACTTGACTGTGAGCAATGTCTATCCAACAAATGTGTAAATATTTGGATAGGGAGGTCAACACCCTTTTCATCCTTCATTGTTATTTGCAATCCTGAACCCAAATCCTTCCATCCCCAAGCTAGAAAAATGTGGCACAGAAGTGAGTACCACCAGAACATAACTCCCTTTTCTCCATTCTTTATAGCTACCAATCCCTTGTGGATGGCATCTGACAAGTATGTGGCAAAGTCATATTCTTCATTTACCATCAAATTCTGTATATTGGCTGCCATGAACATAAAAGCCACTAGCATCTTTTGCAAAGGAATAAATCCTAGAACCTGGCATAGTGTATAATAAGTTTTGACAAAGTACCCCTCAAAACCATCAACTCGGAAAGGTTCTTGGTTTGCAGGGGAGATTTTGACCATTTTCCTATTTTTATCTTTCACCTAGAACCTTGGTAGCAGCATAACCCTATAGGTGCTTTTGTTTTTCTCATATTCTCTTTTTAAATCTTCAAGGTTGATGGGCTTATTGGTATTAGGGTTCAGTTTAAAGACATCAATGATTGATTGTTTGTCCAATTTTACCATCTCAACACTCTGGTGTGTTCTTACAATTCTGATTTTCTCATCATAATTGGCCTCAATTGCTTTGAGCATGTCAATATCAAGGTATACATTTGGGACGACCAATTTTCCTAAATCCAGATTCCAACAATTGCAGCTTGGGACCGGGGCATTCCTCTTCTATAATGTCCCCTCCTAGCCTCCAAGTAGTGGAGATGTCCTTTAGCCTATTCCAGAGTTCCCGTAGGTTAAATAGAGTTGGTAAGGGAACTCAGTGCCAGTCCTCTCTGTGGAGGTTTTCGGTGTTTCAGGTGGGACTTTCTATTTTTAGCAGGGGGCCAATTTCAGCACTTATTGTTTATAGTAAGTCGCTTCGCAAATCAGCTTTCATGCTAGTTTGAGTTTTTAGTGTATTTACTATTTTCAATAGTTACTAAAAATAGTAAGTCTATTTCTGGTAACTGGCCCTAGCTAGGCTACTTTCAGTAGTATCTTTCCAGTTTGGGCGTTGGATTTTGCTAAGGTTTGATTATTTTAATATTTGCATTCCTCACTTGAGATGTTTTATTAAGTTATTTTATAATTTAAGTTGAGGGTCGGATGGGTCATCATTTTGTACCTTGGCGCCTAGTTCAATGACTTCAAGTGTTTTTAAAGAAACAAAAGCAATTTAGAAGGCTGGATAAGTGGGACGCCCAAAGGAGAGATATGTGAAGTTAAAAATGGATTTTTAATTAAAAAGCAAGGCAAATAGGGCGTGGCTTTTGGAGGGAAGATGAATTTCAAATTTGGTTGCCCTAATCTCTCATTGACTCTTTATAACATTATTTTAAAGTTTCATTTGTTCATGTTGAAGTTGGTTGTATAGCAAGATGCTACTGGATTTTCTGCAGAGGTCTTTAGTTTGGTGTTGAGGACGGAAACCCTCTTCATTTAGGAGCTGGTTTTGGTGGTGAAAGATCCACCCTAGTCAGTTGGGTGTGATTCCACTCAGGGGTCACTTTGTGCTTCACAGTTTTCAGATTATAGGGTTTTGACAAGGGATAATCATGAAGATATTTGAGTATTTTTGAGAAGTTGATTGTGGGTTTGGCATGTGGAAGCTTGGCTTCATTTTGGCTTGCTTGGCGTGGGTGTTGAAGTGGTTTTTGTGTGTTTTCTGGGCATTTCTTGATATGGTCTGAATCTGGTTATTCGATCAAACTTCTTATTGGATGGTGTTTGCAATATGGGTATTGGTTTGTTGGAGACTCCTCATCAAGGCGCCCCATGATACATATTTACATGCTTTTTTTGGTCGAAGACTGATTTTATAGAGCAAATCACCCTATCTCAGGAAGCTGCCCTATTGGTGGTGTTTCCATAATTCTTGGCCTGCTGTTCTATAGGCCAAGGTCTGCCATCATGGGGTCTGAAAACACAGGTCTTTGGCGTTAATTTTTTCAAGGGATTGCTAGTCTATTTTATTGGTGAAGAATAATGCAAGTCTGAAGACTTTTTATTGTTGTTTGAAGTCTTTGAACTTCATTTCCAGGTCTGAAGTATTATTTTCTGAATCTGATACATTGCTAAAGTCTGAAATTTTCTGTTATGTTATCAGTGAAATATAAATCTGAAAGTTCATCTTTGAAAGCAAGTTCTGTCTATGTTTTTTGTACTTTATTTATCTATTTATCGATCGTGTTGAGACAATGAATGGCACTAAAAAACAAAACAAACAACTGCAAACACTCCTCATCAGCAAAAAAAGAAAAGAAAAGGGCAGTCATTACAGTGGTATCAGAGCACAAATCATCCTGCCAGCCAGTGGGTAAAACAAATTTATGAGCATTAGTGATAGAGAAAGGAGGTATCAAGAGAGTGAGGAAAAGAGAAGAAGACTTGTGGGAACGTTGGCCTTCTACAGAAGAGGGACAACACTCAGACTCACCTTCAGCTGGATCATCTAGTTCAGAAAATATGGGTGAGAGAGGAGAAGAAGCTGAAAGACAAAATGTCCAACCGGATAGGATGATGTTACTCCTAGATGCAATGGTTAGAGGTCAAGAAAGAGCAGCCCAACATGCCTATGAGAACAATCAACAACTTGCTCAGTTGGTATAGAGATTGGATCATTTGGGGCAAGATACTGATGTGGGACAGCGAAGAGGTGTCAATCAGCAGAATGGAGCAGCCATGGCAAGGCCTCTTATGCCTGTTTTTCCACCTAGAGTAGATGCTCCACCCAATCCAAAGCTTACATTAGTTGAGCAGTAGGATCAATTTAGACAAGATTGGTTAGAAGCAGGGCCTGGGTTCCAACAAGACATATCACTTCGGGAGTACATTGATCTCAAGATGTAATGTCCCTCTTCATTGCATGATAAATATGAAATAATTTTCTAATCTTTAATTCCCGATATTAGAAAAATAGCTTTGCAAGGGAATATGTGGTAATTAAATAAGTTGGAAAAAACTTTAGTCTATCGAATTTATTTAATTATTCATTTGAATAAGGGTGGGGGCCACTTTAAATAATAATCTCTTTGCTCGGTGATCTTCCTTGGTGATAAATAAATCAAACTTAGCCTAAGTCGATTATTCTTATAAAGGGGCGATCCATTTAAATGGAAAATCCGTTGGTTTCCTATTTGGAAAATAGAAACAAGGCATTCATTGGAGAACGACTGCTGTATGGGTGAGTCAGTTTGGCAACCTCGAACTGATATAAGACGAGAAACTGGAGGAAGACGTATTCAGAAAATTGATTATTATTTTGATTTCTCTCTGCCGAGCTTTGAAGGAAATCTTCAACAGGACGCAAACCCTGGCTCAAGCATGATTGGGACAGAAACCTCAGTCATGGAATAATATAATCTGGAAGTACGTTTCTCTTTCTGAGACAAATCGCTGCATACTGTGAAGAATACGTGGTCTGCTATTCAAGGGTTCGCTACTAGCAGTCTTCACGTGGTGTTTAGGGGTGGGCTAACAAGTGTGCCGAATTATGGTGGTCTCAAATGTCTAGACGTGGTTCCTAGAGTAGTTCTGGGCGTGCCAACAAGGATTTTACATTTCAATCCAACGTACTTTCCCAGGTTCATTAATTGTCTACACTCCACTATTAACTTCTGCAAATTTGAATAAATTCTGTAATTAGTATTATCTTCTAAGAGTGCTGGGATTGAACTTTAGCATTGGGTGATCTGTGAGACATATAAGTTGTAATAAAAATTCTGAATCAGTGCTTGGTAGCGTGCTTTTTCATATTTTGTAGCTGTTCAATGTTTTTACAATAGGCTAAGTGTTTTTTTGTGAAAGCATAATCACTGTTGAACTGAAAAATTACAAATAAAAAAAAGAAGAAACTTTTCATATTAAGGGAAAGAATATTTCAGTGGTATCAGAGCCTAGATACCTGCCAGCCTGTTGGGAATTTATATTTGCATGTCACATAGATACTTCACCCGAAGTAGGTCTAGGCAACATGGAGAAGGTGTTGATAATAACACAGCTGAAGCTGAGATGGGTGAAAGAGGAGGTGAAAGCCCACCAAGAAATTTGAATGCACAATTGGATAATTTCCTAACCACATTTGCCCAACAGCAGCAACAAATGTTACAACAGTTTCAAGATTGCATGATCATAGCCATGGGTCAAATGAGGTTGGATAGTGCTAGATCGAGCAGATCAAGCAGTGGCCATAGCAGAAGTGATGCTGGTCACAGGAATCGTGAAAGAGCAGCCACTAATGCTATTAGGACAGCAAGCACAAGGTCCGATCGACCTTTACGTCCTACATTTGTGACAAGACAACCAGAAGTGGAAACCATTCTGGAGTTAGAGGAAGACACAGATATCACTGTTGATGTTATGGTGGCCCATGATGAATACAAAACGCTTCCACCTGATGTGAGGCAAGCAATTAATCTAAATCAGTTTATGAATCAACGGAGAGACAAAGCTAGAGCTAGACTAGAGAGGCAAGAAAGGGGTCTTCGAAGGCAAACCGGTCAAGGAACTCAATCCAAGGAATACAAGGAAGTATTAAATAAGATTCCTTTACCGACCTTTGATGGAAGCGGAAAAATAAGTGCAAGATCATGGGTGCATAAGCTTGACACCTTCTTATCCTTGAAACCTATGGAGGAAAAAAAGGCTATTCAATTTGCTATGATGCATCTGGAGGGTGTAGCATATGACTGGTGGCACCATGGGTTGGTTTCACAAGACCATGCCATGATACATTCATATGGAGAGTTTGTTGATAAATTGATTGCATGCTTTGACCGAAAGGATATCGAGGTTTACTATAGGGACTTAGCTCAGCTAAAGCAGAGTGGACATGTTGAGACTTAAATTAATGAATTCCAAAAAATTGCAGTCATGGTTCCCGATATGTCTGAGAGGCGTGTTACTATGCTGTTTATTGAGCGTCTGAGTGACAGATTGAGGGGTTTAGTGAAGGCTCATAAGCCTACTACCTTACATGATGCAATTGGCCTAGCCCTCGATTTGGAGACTACCCCTTCCTTCCAGCCTCAAAAAAAGGGCTTCGGTGGATTTCAGCCAAAACAAAAGAGTTTCAATCAGAAAAAGAACACCCCACCGAAATCTGATCAGGAGTCTAGAAATAAGCTACGTTGGAAATAGTTATATTTCTACTGTAAGGAGCCATGGAACTGTGACCACCGTTGCCTTGGGAAAGGCAAAGCTCATTTGATTGAGGTCATTTCAGATGATGAGGAGCAGGATGTTCATGAGACCAGTGCTGAAGATGATAATGGATAGGAGGAACAACCTCCTCAGTTAGAGTTGGTTGATTTAGGAGCCAAGGAGACTCCCCAGAGTAACATTGCCTCACTATCTGGGGTTCTTAGTGTTGATGTTTTAGCAGTGACAGGCTGCTTCTTCCAGCGATCTCCTTATATGAAATAAATTAAATTGTAGCCTTCAGCTATTTAATTTATTAAGACTCAAGTGGCACGGTTTTTGTAAAGACATCTCTATTTGTTAAGCAAACACATTACAATGAAGAGGCGCGATTATCTTCAAGGCCGACCTTGATTTGATTTAGGAGGAGGTGTGATTTTCAAAGAGGCCGACCTCTTTAGTGGAGACGTGATTTTTGAAGAGACACATCCCTTCCTTCCATTGTGTATATATGCTCGATTGGATCTCATTGTTCATCATTCATATATTTAGTTCAATATTATTCTTTTGGTGTGAAGTGCGAATCATCTAAGGGAGAAAGCAATTCTGTAGAAGGCTGAGTTTTATCTTCAGCATATTACATCATTGTATTGCTGTGTTTGCATCAGTTTGTAGTGCTATTGTTTGGCCTTCATATCGGCCCTTGTAAAGGAGACAATTGTGTTGACATTTCAATATATAAATGATATATTGTTGCTGGGTTTTTCTCCCTCAAGTGGAGGGTTTTCCCAGGGTATCTGCTGTGTTCTTGTGTCTGATTTTGAATTAATTTCTGTGCATTAAATCTGATCGTAAAACTAACACTTAGACTTCATCCATTCTTTTTGAAGGGGGTCATTAAGGGACAACACATGATCTGCTTGGTGGACAGTGGAGCCACCCACAATTTCATCGATGAGGGTCTAGTGGTGAAGCGTGGGTTATAGGTTGTAATATCCTTTGCCAAATCTAGCCACAAAATGTAGAAGATATGCTCAAGGAATATTGCCAAACACTTTGCACCCCACCTCTTTGTTTGCTGGTCTGAAGTTCAATCTGATGTATGCACTTGAAGATGATATCAAAGTGCTCCAAATGCTTAAAATTCAATACTACAATGTCTAAACTATATTCTAAATGCATCAATGACTTATTTTCATCTTTTACAATGCTTATATATGACTTTGAAATGCAAACTAATCACCTACAGCCAAGAGACATTTTGTCAAACACTTGGTATACATGCTAATAGGCTGAGTACAATGACATCACAAAGCTTCAATGACAACTACATGTAACCAGCAAATTTGTATCTCTTATTACAACATAATGATCCAATACAATGCTCATTAATAAGCCAAGACTCTTGGCATTTGCATTGATTACAAATATGATGATTGCTGGTAAAGAAATATGCACCAATGGCTACAAATAAAAAACTACACTATATGCAAACAATTGCCAAGCAACTTCAGAATTTAGACTCTTAATGCAATGGTCTAATTACAAGACTCAAGAAATCTGATTACAATACTATTAGCCATAGTTGCCGCGAGACTGGTATTGGTATTGGTATTGGTACGGGAGACTGGTATTGGTACTGGTACGGGAGACTGGTACTGGTACTGGTATGGCTTTTTTTTGAAAATAGGAGACGGGGGTACTTGGAGACGCCATTTTTTTTAATATAAATAAAAAAAATAAAAAATAAAAAATTAATAATTTATAGAAACTCTGAAAATATGACGACATTGAACTTTCAAAACAATAATTTAATCACTCTTAGACGTGTCAAATACATTATGCTTTAATTTTTAAAGTTTCAAATGTTTAAACTTTAAAGTTTTTTTCGGTATTTTAGCGGGAGACGTCATTTTCTACAGCAGGAAACAGCAGGGTACTCGGGAAACTTCGGTGGAAGTCTCCAGCCTCCTGGAGACGTCTCTAGAGATGGTACCGGTCTCCGAGACGCGTCTCTGTCTCCGAGACGTGTCTCTGAGGGGGGGAGACGCGTCTCCCAGCAACTATGCTATTAGCCAAACACTAGGTTTAACAATCTAATACCTTCCTAAACTCTGAAAACTAATGGCTGCAATTACAATATTAAAATGCTCAATATCAAAGAACCTGATCATAATAAGTGCTGGAAGTTGTACATGAATTAGCAATGGATACCCACTCGAAATAATTCTCTAGAAGCCCAAGTTGAAGCTCTTCATGTTGCTGCCCCTGTTTTGCTTCAGACTTGAATATAAATTGTTATCAGCTGCAAACCCTGATCCTTCTCTCCAAATATCATCACCAAACATCAAGGAATGGTGCGCCTAAATGCCCAATAGGAATCAATGCATGTAGAGTCTTCTATAAACAAAATGCCCCCTGTGGGTACAAAAAGTTCGTTTCCGGTTTGAACTCGGACAAAATCCACGTCAACTTTTTTGGATATTATCTGATTTTTTCCCTTCAAAGGCTGTAAATTGTGATTTTTTTTCTCATTTCAACTTTGCTTACATTTTTCTCTAAGAAAATAGATTGTTTTTTAGGGTTTCTCAAGTGCCGAATAATTTTGATATCTTTAGGATGGCTGAGATATTTGATGAAGAGCAGCTGAGTCAAATTAGGCATGAGTAAAATGTTGGAGATTCAACAGCAGAAACTGTATCATATTCCTTTATGGGATTGTTTTGTGCTCTTTGTAAACTTTGCATCTTGTGTTATGGTGATGTTAAGGCCAGCTCTGTTTATTCATTGCTTTGTTAGAATTTATAATTGGGACTTGATATCACTGTTTGGGAGGACATATGACCATAGTCCATTTGACTTCCCTAAACTTTTGAGTGCAGATTCTAATGTCTCAGTGGAAGTAAGGTGTGAACTATGCCAGTATCCTTGCACATCTCTTCGGAAAGATGTTCTGATGGTGGTGTTGTGACCTATTTCCCACATCGCCCCATTGTAAATGGGGACCCTTGGTGGTTTGTTTTTGGGGTTTAGTTTTGAGTTGCAATTTCATAAGTTCTTTCACTTCATGAGTTTCAAGTCAGAGTTTGGAGTCATCAATCGAGCCAAGTTGAAATTTCAAGCTCGAACCGGACGAACGTTGAGGGAAGCGTTCAAAAAAGACTTCGAGATTTTGAGATCTCTGGAAAGTTTACTTCCCGTTACTTTCCTACTTTAGATTTTGAAAGAGTTTTTTGTTTTTCATTTTGGCATCTCTTTGACTCATTTTCGTATAGTTCGTCAGTTGCTTTTTTCTCGCCACAAGTCCCAATCAATCATAGTTTTCCAAAGTCCTATCTTTTAGAATGTTCCAGCCATGGTGAACAATGAAAATGATTCAAAAAAGCGTAGTATCCGAGAAAATCTGCAGAAAAATCAAATCAAAAACTTTAGAGTTGCGCGCAAATCCGGAAAAACCGGATGCGCCAAAGTTACGAAAAATCAATAAAAATCGATGAAAATGCAAGCAACTGGGGAAAAGAAATTTCAGTACCGACAAAAGTCCACCTGGCGAAGAAGAGTTATTGTTTCTATTGAGATGCGATGAAATCTGATGAATTCACTAAAATCATGGCGCACCCCAATTTGTCCCGCCATGTTGAAGATGATATGAAAATCCTCCTAAAGTCCCGCTTATGAGGTTTGAAAACCTTCGAAAGTCCTAAGATATTGAGAAATCTCACCTGAAGTCCCACCAGCCTGGGAATACAGGAGATCCTTGAATTCCTTGGCTTATGGACAAGTGGAGCGCGATAGATTCAAAGTCCCTGCTTAAGTAAGGAAATAATAGAAAAGCTGTAATCTTTGATCAAGCATAAGATTAAGTGGCGGCATCCCCTTCAAAGTCCCACCGGCTTGCGATGAAATTTTGGCGGCAATGGAAAACACCCAAGAAAGCCGGAGAAAAATCCCGGCTTATGTCTTGAAAGGACTCCTCAAAAAACTTCTGCAACTTGGGAAAGATTTTGAGAGGAAAGAAAAGTCCTACCATAAGATGAATGGCAAGAGTTTGGAGAAGCCCTGTTCACATGAACCATAGAGAGTATGGAAAGAATTCTTCGAAGTCTGCCATGGGATGATAAGCATAATGGAGAGAAAATGGTGAAGTCCGACTTTGCTAAAAAAGACATGAAATTTTTTTTCTAAGGCATGAAGCGCCTAGAGGGAAGTTGTAAAATGGCAAGGACATGAGAAAATCAACCATGAAGGAGAAAGAAATAAAAATCCATGAGATTGAACAAAAATTGCCAAATTAAAACAATACATGGATAAAATAAAAAAATTAAAGGTTGAAAAAATAAAAAAAATCACATGATAAACCTTTAATTATTTCCAAGCACTTAGAAAAAATTCGAGCTCCATGGATAGACTTCAAAATCGTGGATAAAGATAAAGATGAAGAGCTAAAAATTGAAACAATTTTGGGCTAGAAATTGCTTGATATTACTTGAAGAATAGATTACAATTTATAGAGGAGTAAAAATACTGTAGACATTAAATGTCTACCTACCAGCTACCTACCAACTACAGTAGATATAATTGACCATTATACAATAAGAATATAATATTCTAACACCCTCCTTGTTCAACAACTGAAGCCTGCTAAAATAATTGTGTCGTGCTGGGTCAAATTTTAACACTTCGCCGCTATTGCATCCTCCTTAGATCTCGTAATGCAGCGATACCAGCGAAAGTACTAAAAAATGTAGAAGCGTTGCTCCTCTTTAGAAAGTTTCCGCACGCAGAGAAAGCTCGCCATCGACTGCCATCGCGATGAGTTATTGCAACCTCCGGTCTTGTATCAAGACTAGAAGTCATCACAAAATGTCCAACCTGACGTTGGATAACGGAACTGTTCCTCCCTATCACTAGAGACACACTGAGAACAGTTGCCACGATTTTGAGGATAAATCGGCAAACCATCGAAACTTTTGCAGAGGAGCATGACGCCCAAGAACGATTGTTTTTTGAGTCATTGTGCGTGATGCCCAAGAACTTGAGGCAATCGCAAAACAGATCAAGAACAAACCACGATAGTAACTCATCGCTTTCTAAAAACCAGAAAACCGTGAGGTGAATCCCACGCTAGCTTCATTAATTACAAAACCCAAAAAGTAAGCGGTATTGAATCCCAAACAAAGGGATCAAAGATACAAAAACACGGCGAAGGAAAATCCAGAAACCCTTTAAGAAACCTGAGTCTCCGTGGCATTAACAGAAACCCCAACTAGGGTAAACAGGAACTGACCCTTAATTTTTGAGGAAAAAATTATAAACCCTTAAGCTAGATTTTTTTTTTAATAAGGGAAAAAATATTTAAAAAACCCAACAAAAGAATCCCACGCAACATCAAGCACTACGTAAGCCCGAACAGTAGCCATCGCATTGTCTACCGAAAAACGAGGGTTTAAACCCCAGCCACCGTAACATATCTATCAGAATCGCGCTAACGGAAAACCAAGCACCCGTAAAATTGATGACAACCCAGCTTGAGATCTCGAAACCCAGCGGCGAATTTGCGCCGGAAATTTTTTTCGACTTGATCTGAGGGTTCAAAACCCTAGTCGAAATATCTGGAACTCTATCCGCCATGAAAGCTTCAAAATGTGCAGAAAAATTTCTGACAAACACCAGAAATACAGGGACGAATAGAAACCCTAGCCGCCGTCAGAAATTTGTGCAAAAAACGAGCCCAGATCTAGGGTAAAACGCGGGCAACTCTAGGTGAAAAACACAAACCAAAAATGACGAAAATCGAGCCCATTCGCGTCCAGAAAAGCGCCCAGAAACTGATTACATTCGCGCGGGCTTAAAAACGAGCAAAAGGCAAGTCGCGGGCAGAATAATCTGAAAAAGAAACGCGTTTTTAAACTGATAAAAACGCGTCCAAACGAAGGACGAAAATCGCGAAAAAAAAACTCCACCAGAAGTCGCGCGCAAAGGAAGAAAACCAGGTCGCGATTTTCAAAATTGCGTGCCCTAGTTCGCGCGAAAAAACCAGAGAAAAATGCCCCCAGCAGAAGAAAACCAGTGACGTGCGACCAGAAGAAAACCAGAGACGCGCGGCCAAAAAGAAACGCGTCTTTCTTCAGGAAACGGCGCCCAAAATCGACGCGGGTTTGCAGAAAAATCTGCGACCAGAAACCCACGAATTTTTATTCTTTAGAAAACATGTCCACTGACACGCGAACAGGTCCACGAAAATGCTGAAAGTAAGAACACAAACTTCTGAAAAACAGAACCACGAACCCTAGCTCGCGATTTTCAGAAACTCTCCTTCAACAGACCCTCCTAGAATCCTGAGCCCTCCCGTGAGGGAGACAAGCTCAGACTTGCTCTGATACCATGAAACAATTTTGGGCTAGAAATTGCTTGATATTACTTGAAGAATAGATTACAATTTATAGAGGAGTAAAAATACTGTAGACATTAAATGTCTACCTACCAGCTACCTACCAACTACAGTAGATATAATTGACCATTATACAATAGAAGAATATAATATTCTAACAAAAATTTAGAAACTTACCTCGATAAACAAGAGTCTACATTCGATGAACTTGAGAAATTGCTAAATTAATCGAAGTTTGCAACATTATAAGGCATTTTCAAGTCATTATCAACTCACAATTTCGATTTGAGAAGAGGTTTAGCTCTCTCTCTATTTCAAGAGTTAGAAATTTTTTTGAGAGATAGAAATTTTGAGAGTTGAGTGATTGATTTTTTTCGAGGTGAAAGAACGAAGAAAGAGGTAGAATTCTAAGATGGAGGTCAAAATTTTCAGAGGATAGCTTGCTTTTTCGATAGTAAAGACCAGATTTTCGAAGTTTAAAGTTAAATTGCCAGCCACAGAATATAATCCCGAAGTTTGATGAATTATTTTTACCTTTGTCTTCATTTTATCTTCAAAAAATTCACTAAGTGTTATTGCCCAGCTTGCTTTTTTGTCGAATTTAACTTTCAACAAGCTGAAAGTTCAAATTTTAAAGAAATCATAATTGAATGTTTACTGTATTCTTTTTCCCGCAGGTTGATGACCACCCCCAGAGAGTCGTCAAAGAAAGCACCAATGAAGTTCGCAAGCAAGGGAGTTCAACAGGAGTCAAAGATCAATTCGAAATGGAAGAACATCACAGATACAAACCTTGGACATGTTGATTTTGAAGAATTCAAAAAAAGGATGTATGGATTGAACGGACTTATGCCCACAACAATTGCCCGCTGAATGATGTGGAATGGAATTGTCCAAGCTGCCGGATTTCGTCTAGCAATCCAATGTGTCGAATTGATGGTCGAATGTGCAAGACATTACAACCCACAGGAAAGACAGATTATAGCTCCTGATGGAAGAATTTTGGCGCATCTTGGAGAACTAGCTAAGAGGCATTTGGCATACCTAATCATAATCGAACTTCATATAAAACAAAGGAGGAAGCCAAAAAAATCTTTGAGGATCGGGCAGATCAATGTGCAACTCATATCAACAAAACATGGTTGGAAAAGCCAAGAGCTTCCGCTAAGAAAATGCCTGAGAAGCTGCACCGGACAGACTTTAAGGAGGACTACGGTGATATCGTTTTGCTCCTGAACAAAATAGTGGGCAATCCTCAAGGTGCCTACTTTGAAACATGGATGTACTTCTTTATCGAGGAAATCACCTCCGGAGTCGGAATGTTTAACTGGTCAAGAATGGTCAGTGATAACATCCATGAGCAATTAATCAACCTTGAAAAGACTAAGTCATTTCATATGAGTTCCTATGTCATTTATCTATTGGCCAGAGCCTATAGATATCTTGGATTGATATGCAAAGGTGTTGTTGGAAATGGAGAAAATCAATTCAAAGTGTATGAATGTTACCCTCAGTTGTAGCTGTCTGCCAAGTCCCATTTTAGAAGAGCGCACGATGCATTCTTGATGTTCATCACGAGGATACTACAGGGGGGGACCCATTAGAGGCTGACACATGAAGCAAAGAGCCTTATCAGTAAATATGGATCCTGGTACATCCAGTTTCCGAAATTCACTTATATCCGAATCCAGGGATTCACTAGGAATCCATTCAAGCTTCCCATCTACCCCACCCACAGGATGATTCTACTGGAGGTTCTTAGGCAATTGGAGACTTATCAAAACATCCAAAGGCCAAAGCAGAAAGCAGCCGTCACTTTCCCATTCTTTATCGGGAACATGGAAGAATATTGCTCATCTGCACAGGCATCTAAAGGTGCTAGACTAGAAATGTAGTGGTATCTGTTCACATCGTACCAATCTAGAGCCAATTTTGATCCTCACCACCACATCGGAATCGTGAACGGAAAGAAATATAAACACAAAGTGGACCTAGAAGATTATTGGGCCAATGCCACAGATGAATTTGATGTTAGGAAAAGATTGTGGTCCAGACTGCCTGTCAGCTTAATCAGAATGACACAACTCTTCCGTGTGCCAGACCAACTTGAAGACGGTGAATTTACACAGCTAGGTTTTGATGGAAGTCAGTCTCTTCCTCTTGTGCGCTGGTCAGAACCTAAAATGTCTGACTTGGACACCTTCATGAGGCCTGTCATCAAGTATTCACAATGGTGGGCATTCTAGCAGATTAAGGAACTATGGCTGAAGGGTATACCTTTGACATACACTCTGATGGGCGAATCAGAATCTTACTCTTCGAACGTTGGAGCATCCCAAGGAGACGAGCCAATTGAGAGCTCTAACCCCAAGAAAAGGAAGGAGACAAAGGGAAAATAAATTGCAGATGAGGAACCTGCCAGGAAGCAAAAGAGATTGGAGCCTCTTCATTTTGTTGTCTCCGCGAATGTGAATAAAATTTTAGACATTGATGAATCTTTGGGAGATATAAGGATTCCCTCTCCTATCTGTGTTCAGCCAGAAGATGATGAGCCTCCATCACCCACAGGCACCAAGATTTTGGAATCAGACAATGAGGTTGACATTTTGGACAACGAGTTTGAAGAAGGAATGATTTCAGCCCTGAGAGGAATTCAAGAAATCCTGGGCGCGCAGGACATTCAAGAAGAACAAGATATCGAGCAGCCAACTATTCCTGATTGGCTGAAAGAGAGATTGAAGATGAAGGAACCAGAAAAAGTTCCAGAAGAAGAAGATGACATGGCCGATTTCCTAGCCAGATTAGAAGCAGGCAGTGCAAGAAAGCCTGCCAAAACCTTCTCCACCATTTAGAGAGATGAAGCTGGGCATTGTACAGTCCAAGTTGCTGTGCCGACAGTTGACAAGTCGAGGGAAGAAATTACTCCCTAGGAATATGCCATTACCATTGTCGATTTAGGCCCTACCACAAAAGGACAGGAGATGGAAGAATTGGATAATTCTGTTGCCACTATCAAAGCAAGGCTAGAGAAGGAGATAGCAAAGAAAAAAGAGTATAAACGAGAGGTTGAACGACTCAAGGAGTATATTCAGCATCTAACTAAACCTCTCGATCAGACTAGCTCAACAGCTCCTCCACTGATGAATACTTCTCAGGAGACTCTCGAAGAGGAGAAGAATATAGCCAAGGAGACTAAAGAATGGTTAATTAGCAACAGACAAGAGGTGGCTGTATTTGCAGAAAGACTGGCATTGGCGTACGGGCAAACTTCTTCTTTGCTCTCGAGAATTGCAACATTGGCAGAAGCATGGGATAATGCTCAGGATATTTGAGACAGAATCATTCCATGTCTCAAAGTGCTTAAAGGAGTGCCGAAGCAAGAGCTGGTCAACGAAAAAGTAATTGCACCAGGTGTAGCTTATGATTTCAGCAGCTGGTACATGGCATTGATCACATAGAGCGAGATCCTAGAAAAGATAATGGCAGATACTATCCAAATTGAGGAAAGGACAAAAGAAGTTCGGGAGAAGATTCTAGCTGTGGCTGCAGATGCGCTGGAGAAGGACATTGTATGAGCAAACAACCTGCAGTTTGAAAATTGAAGCACAAAATTAAGGAAATCTTCTTCACTACCGGGCCCGTCCTCAAGCAAAATTTGACTAAGGTAGTTGACTTCCTATTCATCTTTCGCAATTTCCAGCGGCAGGAATCAGAATGGGAAGATATTTTTGCTGAA
>VDFB02351240.1:0-27881 GCA_007258455.2 Sequoia sempervirens
AAGAGCATGGTTCTCAAAATACTACGGGAATGAGGAGGGCTTGTGTTGCTTGCAGAAAGATGATGCAGAGGCTAAGTGTGGGGATGTTGTGCTTCACCGCTATAAGAAATGACATCATAAGAGTGGAGACCCACCTGATGTTTTCCACTGGAACTCAAGAAGGAAAAATTTGCAATAAAATGATCAGTGTACAAGATTCATCCGACAATATATTTTGCAATCTAAACTTTCTTTGATCAAACAAATTTTATCATGATTTCAATACATTGCTCCTTAAACACCTAGAACTCCAATTGGTGATATTCATGACTTGCATGGGGAAGTGCTTCACCATACTTGACAAAGGTAGTGTGGAATGCCACTTAGGAATGATGCTCCAATGGTGTAGGAAAAATAACTCAGAAAACCATCTTGGTAATGGATAGAGCCAACACTTGAGGTGTTGGCCTCCATGGAACAAAACATAATGTGGATAAAACATTGTGGAGGGTTGTGACAAGAATGTCATTATAAACAACACCTACAGTAACAACACCCGCACTTAGAGAGCCAACAAGAAGGAATGGGGAACAAGTGGAGTGGGAAGCCAACGCCAGTGAGCTTTATGGTTGGGACATTATAGCAGAAAAATACATCACATCCATAATAGGCAATGTTCCCACAAGCTTCACCATGATGATTGAGAGATTTTTTGTTCACATCAAATTTGGCATGCTACACCATAGTCACAAATTCGTTTAGAGTGGTACCTGAGATAGATGCACAATCGACTTAAACTACTTCTTTTGTTCCATGTTCTACTGTCACCTAATATCCTTCATATAGCACGGGGCAAAGGATTTGCAGTTGGAAAGAACAAGATTAACAATCACCAAAGGCCAATTGACACCCCCATAATCTTTCCAAATAGCCATAAAGCATGCACAACACACACTATAGCTTACACTGTATACTCATTACAAGAGATTCGATAAATGCCATGGAATTCAAAGATCACTTCGCTTCATGTTTTCCTCCACAAGCCGCCCCATAAAAGAATGCAATTTGGTTCCATTTAGCCTATAGAGGTAGTAAGCTGTGAGGATTATCGATGATGTAGGAATGGAACATGGGTTATTCATGAGGAAAATAACCACGAAGATTCCATTAAGAAATTTTGTTCTAAAATGGCCAAGCGAAAAACTTCCACCTAGCAAGGGCTCGCAAGGAGTGGGGGCGGAGAAGGCAGTGCGGTAAGTCAGGTGGTGTTTGCCCCAAAAGAGAACAGGGTTAAGGGCAACGACTCCTGTGACAAGATCTCCTGCATCCAAAGTGCAAGTAATGACCAACTAAATAATGCTTCATATTTTCCCTTCATGAGATTATAAACAAATTGGTTCCAAAAATCTCAATATTCAACTGCCTTCTGGTGGTCGATCAACCCTCCCAAGCACGGTGAATTCTTAGATCTAGCTATTGATTCAGAAATATCGACCTATACAAATTTTAATACTTATATTTGAATAACCCTGCTCATTTCAATAAGCATGCGATTTCAAAATATCACTCAGTGAAGCAAACTTCTTCATTCAAGGGAGGTTCTATGTGTCGATGCGTGCACCTCCATATTACTCCCATTTCAGCAAAAGCATGCAGGACTCCCACTAGTGGGCACCACCACCTTGGGCACTATTTTTATGGAACTTCAACACTAGACCTCCGCATTGTGGTACCCGCCTCCATCTTTTCCCATAGCCCAACCTTCTTACTTTGTATGACGATCTTCCTAGATTGATCTATTGCCTTATGCCCAAAGTCTAGGATTTTTTGCATCGATCACCATTTACCTAATTCCAATTCTCAACATAAGGTAGGATGTTTGTAGTGGAGCTATTCTGAAGCATTTTTCTACACGATATCTCTGTGCCGAAATTGGAGCAATCAACACCATTTGTTCATAGTTTAACGTACTCAAACATCGTTAAAAAAAAACATTAATATCAACTATTAGACCCCCTCTTTTTCCAACACCGGTCTACCAAGAGCACTCACTAGAATACACTTTTTACCGAATTACATCACCTTTTCATTTAATCTCAATGCTCATCATGGTGAGGACTTCACTTAAGCCTTGTGCTCGTAGTTCATGTGACTAGAAATCAACAATGGTTATGAAAATAAAAAAGTGGGAAAATGAGGTGGGGATGTCAGTCATTCAAGCCGTTTGCGGGAGAAATACACAGGAGCGTTGCTTGTGCATGTCGTAATGCAATGGATAGGGGACCTACGACACCTACGAGTGAAAGGTACACAACAGGGAGGAGTCTCTAGGGGACCATGGTGAGATTGTCATAGGGAACTATGGTGATAGAGTAGAAGCCCACAAAAAAACTCCTGCTAGCATGAAAGAGATGACACCAACAAGCATGATGTCCATGAAATGTGAAGTCTTCAATCCGACCCCGTCGATGAATAGTCCCACAAACATCCCCTCACTCTGAATATAATATAGCTATAGATTGGTTGGGATGCACATAAACTACCTTAATTTCATGTTATGCTTTTACAAACGTGGGTACGAGGTTGGATGACATTGTTATGGGAAACATATGTGGGGATGCCGCCAATGAACACTACAAAGAATGACATAAAAAATAATGAACCCTACCCCATGAATACCTATAAGCTACAATGTGCAAAGACAAGAACATGGGATGCTATCGTTAAAATGTCAAAAATGAATAGCGAGATGGGAACGTCGGCTTGCAAACGGACTTTCACTAAGGGAAATTTGTAGGGAATTTATGCAAATGGTGATAAATAGCACGATTCCCACATGGTAGAAACTTGCATGGAATTCTTCGCAAAAAGCCTGAATCTTCATGGAACTTGTCCAATGGCCTGGGGATGGTTGAATTTTTTAATTTTTTAAGGTACATAGTCATCCCAAGCTTAGAACAGGGGTCCAACAACCAATGAAAATGCTAACCAATTGGTGTAAGGCCAAAGTGAGGAAAAAAAGGGGGGTCCTTGCCTACTGTGGGGTGTGTGTGCAAAACATGCACAAAAATTGGTGACTTAGCTAGGGAAATGCTCTAGAGAATTTCAATGACAAATTTTAATCATGAACCCATAATCTATGGTTCCAATCTTCACACTAGGACAAAAAAACTGAACACTCAACCAAAGGATTAAAACCACTGGTTAATCAGACCTTTTGTATGCTAAAAATCCAAGTGTGTGTGAATGCATTTATTTCCATCCTTAAGCCACTACAGGAACCCAATCTCCGTCAAGTTAAGCTACATGGTTTATTCTAACTCCAAAAGCATCCTGGACATTGCCTCACTGCTATTCAGGCATCCATAGTCCTGACAAGGTTGTCACTATGATTCTCTCGAACATTGCTCTATTGCCAACCAGGCGTCCATAAACCCAATAGAGTTATCTGAAATCTCCTGAAAATTTGATTTTTTTCTTTTTATTTTTCTTTTTATTGTTTTCTTTTCCTTTTCTTTATTCATTTCTTTTGATTTTGATTTTTTCTTCTTTTCATTTCAACCTACAAGCAATGAATCTTGCACTCAAGGTTGAGATTCACAGTGGTGTTGAAGTAGAATTTTAGATTTTTCACTTAATTTGACTTGACAAAGATGCCTACATAGACCTCTAGATTCATAAAGTGCATGAGAGATATAAGATTTTAGAATACATCAAAATCAGATGGGACCAATTGCTTACCCACTTTGAATCAAACATCTAGGTCACTTGAAACGAGCAAAAGATCTTCACCATCCACTCTGAAGACTTGATTAAATTTTATCGAAGAAATACTTAGAACAACCCTAGGAAATGAAATGGTTGTTGCGCTCACAAACATACCCAACTAAAAGCAAAGGGACCCCGCAAAGAATCAAAGCATAAGCAAAGAAAAATAAAACTAACCTAAAGCAACCACCTACACTAACCAAAGTGAGAAAGCAAGAGAAAACCGAAGGGAAACTACTCTAAAGCAACCTAATCTATCACAAACCAACTAATTTAACAAAAGTAGGAAAGTGAGCTATGTACATGAAATCTTCACTTATTCAAACCATGCTACGTACAAAGAGATTCAAAATGAATCACGTTTAGACAAGGTGAATTGACACTCATTCCCATAAGATTTTGCAATGCATGTACAAGTAGAAGGGTGATAATAACAGTCTTAAGCAACACAAATTAATCTTCATATTTAGAAAGATAAAAATTGATATTGCAACATTCAAATTTAATAACAAAATTAGGAAAAACTAATAGTTGAGGCGATTCATGAAGCTTGTGGTCAATCCATAGACAAGTTTGCCTTACCTCGTTCCCATATTAAAAATGGTAACTATGAACATTCATGAGAGTAGGGAAAGATAAAACCTAGATGTCATCGTGTGAGGGCAGTAGTGTTCAATAGTTCAAATCATGCATGGCATCGTTGGTTGTTGCATTAGAAGCCTCAATTAGATGCAATGGATGGTGCAAAATCCCCCTCGCATTGTAGACCTGCAGACCATAATCAATTGATTAGATATTAGACACTGTGAAGAATCAAAATTTTCCAATTCAAGAAACCTTCTACTTGATTTCGGGTTTTCACAAGGCTGGGAAAATGATTCAGCCAACCCATCTTCTAAGATCATAGTGTGATTCACAACCTCCATCAGCTGTTCCTCAAGGAGATACACACTATCATGCTAATCATCTATAGTCCTTGCATCCACTAAGTTGTCATTCTCAAAAGGAAACACACTATCCTCTCTAATTTCCCTCAGGCCGATCTCAATTTTTTTATGGTTCATGTCATAAAAACATGATATGGACAAACCTGTTCTACTAAAATAAATGGAGTGGGGAAGAACATCAGGATTAGATTAGGAGGAAAAATACTTGTTGCAGCCTATGGTTGGTGGGGTATGTCACCTTCATGGGTAGCCTCTGAGACATCCTCACTTTGATCTTCTTCTCTTTTCAGTTCATGTGGCTCATCAGGATATCCACTCATTTCTTTTTGTTCACTATTGTCGTAGGTGGAAATGGTATCCTCTTCCCAATCTGGGAGTTCAAATGCTTCGATATCTGGAGGCTCAGATGATATGTCCTCGTCACTACCATCCTCTGAAATATACTCTTGCTCCATGTTGTTATACCTTTGTAATTTGTTATACCTTTGTAACATAGCTTCGAGTGGGAAGAGATCAAAAAATGATTCTACCACATCAAGGGGATCAAAATATGACATGTGATTTCACTCTGAGAATTCCTCATGATGTTGATTATCAACCCTTTGTAGATCACTTGTGAGAGGGGAGGACTCTTGATGGTCAATGGATGACTCCCTCATTTGATCTAATTCATAGTCTGGAGGTTCAGGATTGTATTGTTCTTCTTTTGTTGTTGTCCCAAAACCCTCTTGTGGGCTGCACTCAACTAAAATTTCCCTTAATTCATGTTCTTCAACCTTTGATTCACTTCTAAAAGCAACAGTAAAAGTCCTTGCATTGGATTGTTCCACTTGTTCTTTAACATGCCTAATGGCTTATTGACACAACTCGCATGTGAACTTCAAATGTGCCGAATCATGGAGCCTACACCAACCTGGTAGCAACAACACCTCCAAGTCTATTTGGTATCACAACTTTGACTAGTCCCTCATGAGCCTCAAGATGAGTTCATTATACCTCTCCAATATCAAATCTTCGTCAATGCTTGGGGAGGAAGTTTGATGGTGGACCGCCTCAGCTTGTGGTTGATCCCACTCCTCTGGATCTTCCTTTTTAGATGCTTGATTACCTTCATCCATGGAGAAAATGTATTCTAATACCATTTCACTTAAACTTCCATGGGGGCTCCCTCCTGTCCCAAGGAGTTCAACTCCTTTTGTGGCTGTCCCAACACTTATTTCTGCAAAATTTCTTAATTCAACTTCAATGTTTTGTCTCCCAACTGCAATTGGTTTTCTTCCTCAGTAGAAAACTCCTCTTCATTGTTGGTTGGCTGCTCTATCTGGTTCAAACAACTTCTAGCTTGATCAATGATGTCTGGACATGAAGGGAAAGTTAGTTCCGAATGAGGGGCATTATGAACCTTGCACCATCCGAACATCAATACTTCTTCTAATCTTAGTCCATCCTCGTTGCTCAGTTGTTCTTGGATCAAATCTTCAAATACTTTGGCTGGAACATCAACAATTTCTTCTTCGGGATGAGCAAGATCCAATAGTTAGTGCACATCCCAAAAGAAGATTTCTCCCTGCAATGCCATCTCAATTCTTCCCAATAATGTCAAACATTCCATTTCATTGTGTCTGCAAGTGTCATGAATTCTACATTTATCTAACAATGCAAAGTGTTGCAAGGGTTGGTTCCATCTCCTACTCAAATATTCTTGAAGTTGAGTGATGTTGACTTGAATTGGTTGCTCCATCTCAGCTCAGACCTTGTTTGTCTTCAATTTTTTTGATTTTAAATTTTCACCTTATGAAGAGATCTATCTATCTTAGATTTTACTTGAAAATGCATCCAACTTCTAGCTTTACAGCTTTGTTCAAGCCCTCCTTCTAGTGCCAATTCTATTGAAGGGTGTTTTTTCACTTCTCAACATAGACAACACATAAGTGTGATGTCTCTCTTGAAAGGCAATTTTCTACAACTAAGTTTTAGAAAATCACCCCAAGGTCTCTTGAGTGTTAGGTCATGACAATGTAGTTGATTGATGTGATTTTCTGGTAATCAGAAGAGGCCTTTATGGTTTACTAAGCACGAGAGTTTGGGTCTACAAATGAAGTTTCATAAATTCTAAAAATGATGAACAATTGTTGCAAGTTCAAAACAACAAACTCAAACTCCTTTTGTTCCTCAAATTTGGCTTTACAATGACGTTGGAACTTGTCTTTAACTTCAAATTTTAAAGAAATAGAAAAAGGAAAAAGGGTTGAGAGAAGTATTCTAAGTCTAAACCAGAATGAATAGTAAAAATGGAGGATGCTATAGTAGATAGAATCCCATAAAACTGAGTTTTGCTTGACCAAGAGAAACCTACAACTCTACAAAACCAGTGCAATCTATAAGGGGTCTTTGCAGATTTTCAAACTGTGCATTCACCTATCTAGCATGAACAAATAGTTGAGGTAAGGTGCAACAAATAAACAAGATCATACTAACTTTACACAACTTGTCATAAAAAAATTACTAAAATTATGAGCTAGGAGTTCATCAAATACTGTAACAACAACCACCATTAAAGCCATTCAAGAAACTAACAAACAACAATAACATGGAGGTTGAATCATGCATGCATAATGAACAAGTTCAAAGAAAACACCCAACTTCAATGCAATGCTTCCTCCTATTTCTTCAAAATGCCTCTTTACAACAATTCACCACACTTTACAAATGAGGAGCAAGCCCCTATTTATAGTTTTCCAAAAGAAAAATGAATGGCTAGGATTGATTTGCAATGAATGGCCCAGATTCAATACAGCTTAGGGTTTCACCTAACCCCAATATCTTACAATATAAAAATAGACCCTTTTTGTCTTTCCCTATTTTGTCTTGTAGTATATTTTGTCCTTTAACTAGAAACTATTGAAATCTGCCTTTTGCTCATATATCGTCTGCCTTCTTTCATTCAATTAGGTGAATTCTCTTACAAATTTACATAGATAAGGAACATAAATGTCCTTTACAATCCCAAGCCAACAACTCCTATCCATCATCATCATTTGTTGAGAATAAAATAGTCCTCCACGCCGTCTCACCGCAAAACACCTTTTCGGCCATTGTATTCCTTGGTGCAGATTCTCAAGTGGGCATGCCAATTAAGTATTCAAGTGAGATACTTCTTCCCCTCTTCTTGGTATCTGACATATAATTGGATCTACTTCATGGTAAATTTCCGTCTTTTGCACGAAATACTCCTCCCTGACACAAATTGATCCCAAATGGTTATCCCTCTCATAAGATTATGCCTATAACACACATTGAATGATAAATAAACACACCAAGTAATCTTCAAATTAAAATATTAAATGCTCATGAATAAATTGATGAGATATCATTATTCATAACTATGGTATTTAATTAGAATCTTATACACAACCCCCTTATCAATTACCCCATAATGGTAAGATATCATCATTTGTAGAGCTTCCAATTCAATGCCAACCTTTTAATTTGAAAGATGCCATGGCTGTCCAAGTCCCTATACAAAATATTGAATAATACCCAATATCTTGAATGTGTCCACCTTATTAATTTTAAGTGCTCCCATTTTAAATATGCCTCCCATATTAAAGTTCCTTAATTTTTAAAGTCATACGCTAGGATTACAAGGATATAAATGATATAGTGAGTTTGGTGACAACTAGTAATGCAATTTAGTTATCGCCTTAAAGCCTAAGTTCTACAACGCTCATTTGATGTCATGATAGTTTTCAAGCATTGATAGGATCTTGCAAGAAAAGGAGATGACATAGCCATACAAAAGTTCTACAATTTCTACTTTAGAAAGCTTTGGTAAACACATGGTATTTGATTGAGTGACGTACTTGCCTCCAGAGATCACATCAAACTCAACATTGTTGCTCCCATCCCAAATTGCACTGGTATCAACTTGTCGGGAGTTGGTGCACAATCGTCATGCGGGAAAGTTGGGTGAGAAAACCGTGTGAAGAGGATGTACGTGGAAGAATGAGCAAAGAAAGATGCAAGAGGAATGCCCCAATGGATGGCATCGATAGCCGTGGTCTTCACCATGAACCCTCCCACAAAAATAGTATGGCTTGACAATATTTCTCGGGTACAAGAATTTGATGAAAGCATAAAACACCCTCTTAAATTGATGATAAAACCTAAGTGATGTCAATTCTCAGTGTGAGTTCAAAGTCCACAAAGAAGTCAACCATATCCATATTGAGCAGGAAGTTCAGGATAACCAGTGCAAGGAATGAACATGGAACATCCGTGATAGAATGCTGCCATTGGGATACCTTAGAAATGAACTTGGGACTGTGGATGCCGCACATAGATTCTCGTTGGCACAAAGCGAGAAGACACCCGCAATACCACCTTCCGCATAAGAGGATAAGGCAACATCATAAGCATTCAATTTTCCCTGAACTTTCTTCAATAACGCATCAATTCTTCAATAGATCACATTAATCCTGATGAGGTTATCAAGTCTTCGTTGATCAACATCATGAGCACTCCTTAATAGTAGCGACCAAAGAAGACAAGATTGATGACTACGAGAGTAGTGTATAAAGCTATTCATAATGCATTGGATTGATCAAACTGCACAAAATCTATGAAGGCACACAATGTTTGTTCTAAAAAGTTTACCATCCTTATTTCTTTATAATAGAGCCTGCGACCGCCTATATTCAAGACCCCATAGCCAAAATCAACAGCTTCTTCCAACAATGCTCACACATTCCCCATCGATTTAATGTTGGTCTTGAAGTAAAAATAGCTATAATAAAATCCTCACAATGGCTAATGCAAAGAGAAGTCCCGTAGGAAACCCATGGGCCAAGTAGTACCTTTTAGAGGCCCTAGTCATCCACTATGGTTGCCATGAGCACCCATTAGTCCCACTTAAAAATGTTTGAGGGGAAAAAAATCCACCGTACCTTACTACTCTTATCAGAATAGGCTTACAACGCAAAAAAGGTAGTAGTAATGAATGTTTCATAAGAGCATGTTGTGTATCCTTCGATATTCTTCCAATTTCATCATTGATAAGGATGTTGCACCGTTTAAGAAAATAACATTGACTCAACCTTCATTGGCTATCATTTAATTTTCATCTTGCATCAATTGTGGGACCACTGCGATTGTCCTCCACTTCTTGCGAGCTTAGGATGACATTCAATGATACTTGGGTATTGAAATCATTACTGTTGATTCCACAATTAAAATCCCTTTGAGCGTTACCTTGTTGAGTCATTCAGGTAGGTCAATTAGCCATCACCAGAAATGAGAGCATGGTTCTCAAAATACAGCAGGAACAAGGAGGGCTCATGCTACTTGTAGAAAGATGATGTGAAGGCTAAGTGCGAGGATGTCATGCTTCAACATCATAAGAAATGGCATTATAAGATTGGAGACTCGCTTGATGTTTTCTGCTAGCACTCAAGAAGGCAGACTCCACAATAAAATGATCAATGTTCGAGGTTCATCTGGCATTATATTTTGCAATCCAAAATTTCTTTGATAAAATGATTTTTATCATGATGTCAATACATTGCTCCTTAAATGCTTGCAAACTCCAATCGGTTATATTCATGGCCTGCATGTGGAAGTGCTTCACCATACTCGGCAAAGGAAGTGTGGAATTCCACTTAGGAATGATGCTCCAATGGTATAGGAAAAAGAACTCAAAAAACCATCTTGGTAATACTGAATAGAGTTGACACTTGAGGTGGTGGCCTCCACGGAACAAAACATGATGTATACAAAACACTGTGGAGGCTGTGACAAAGACTTTGCAATTGGAAAGAATGATATTAAAAATCACCAAAGGCCAATCGATGCCCCCATAATATGTCCAAATAGCCATAAAGCATGCACAACACACACTATATCTTACACTGTATACTCATTACAAGAGATTCAATAAATGCCATGGAATTCAAAGATCACTTAATTCACTTCATGTTGTTCTTCGAAAGCTACCTCATAAAAGAATGCAATTTGGTTTCGCTCGGCCTATGGAGGTAGTAATTTGTGAGGATTATCGATGATGCAAGAATAGAATGTGGGTTAGCCATGCAAAAAATAACTGCGGAGACGCCATTAAGAAATTTCATTTTCAAATGACCAAGTGAACAATGGATTTTTCCTAGCAAGGGCCTGCAAGGAGTGGGGGTGGAGAAGGAAATGTGGGAATTCAGGTGGTGTTTTCTCCAAAAGAGAAAGGGGTTAAGGGCGATGACTCTCGTGACAAGATCTCCCACATCTAGAGTGCAAGTAACGTCGAGCTAAATAATACTTCATATTTTCCCTTCACGAGATTATAAATGAATTGGTTCCAACAATCTCAATCTTCAACTGCCTTTTGGTGGTCGATCACCCCTCCCAAGCATGGTGAATTCTTAGATCTAGCTATTGATTCAGAAATATTGACCTATACAAATTTTAATACTCAAATTTGAATAACCCCACTCATCTCAATAAGCATGGGATTTCAAAATATCATTCGATGAAGCAAACTTCTTCATTCAAGGGAGGTTCTATGTGTATGATGTGTCCACCTTCATATTACTCCCATTTCAGCAAAAGCATGCAGGACTCCCACTAGCAGGCGCCACCACCCTGGGCGTCGTTTTTATGGTACTTCAACACTAGACCTTTGCACTGTGGTATCCACACTCATCTTTTCCCACAACCTATCCTTCTTACTTGGCACAACGATCTTCCTAGATTGATCTATTACCTTATGCCTAAATTTTGAGATTTTTTGCATCAATCACCATTTACCTAATGCTAATTCTCAACAAAAGGTAGGATGTTCGTAGTGGAGCCGTTCTGAAGCATTTGTCTACACCATATCTTTGTGTCGAAACTAGAGAAATCGACACCATTTGTTCACAGTTCTACGTACTCAAATGTTGTTAAGAAAAACATCAATATTGGTTGTTGGATCCCCATTTTGGCAACATTGGTTTGTCAAGAGCACTCGATGGTATACAATTTTTACCGAATTAAATCACCTTTTCATTTAATCTCAATGCTCATGATGGTGAGGACTTCAATTAAGCCTTTTACTCACAATTCATGTGAATAGAAATTAATGATGGTGGTGTAAATACAAAAGTGAGGAAAATGAGGTGAGGATGTTGGTCATTCAAGCCGTCAATGGGAGAAATGTGTGAGAGCACCACTTGTGCATGCTATAATGAATGCCTAGGGGACCTGCGACACCCACGAGTGAAAGGTCTGCAATGGGGAGGAGTGTGCAGGGGGACCATGGTGAGATTGTCCTAGGGAACAATGGTGATAGAGCAGAAGCCCACACAAAAACTCCAACCATCATGAAAGAGATAGTGTCGGCAAGCATGATGTCTGCAAAATATGAAGTCTTCAATCCAACCTCATCGATGAATAGTGCCACAAACATCCCCTCACTCCAAATATAATATATGCTATAGATTCTTCAAGATGCACACAAACTAAATTAATTTCATGTTATGCTTTTACAAACGTGGGTACGCGGTGGAATGACGCTGTTGTGGGAAACATATACGGGGATGCCGCCAATGAACGCCACAAAGAACAACCCCGACCCCACGAATACCCACAAGCCACAATGTGTAGAGACAAGAACGTGAGACACTATCATTAAAATACCAAAAATGAATAGCAAGATGCGAATGTCGGCCCACAAATGGACTTCCACTAAGGGAAATTCATAGGGAATTTCCGAAAATGGTGATAAACAACATGGATGGTAGAAACCCACATGGTGTTCTCCACAAAAGGCCTGAATCTTCATGGAACTTGGCCAATGGCCTGGGGATGGTTGAATTTTGCAATTTTTTTAAGGCACATAGTCATCCCAAGCTTAGAATAGGGGTCCAATGACCAAGGAAAACTCTAACCAACCAGAGCAAGGCCAAAGCGAGGAAAAAAAAGGGGGGTCCCTGCCTACGGTGGGGCGTGTGTGCAAAACATGCACAAAAATTACAATCATAGTTAAATAGTTCTGTTCTCCTATGATTTATATTACAATCGCTACAATCATAGGTTAGTAGTTCTGTTTCTCTAAGTTTAAGATATGAGATTTGTTAAGCTTAGAATTACTATTTTACATTTGTAAGCTTTTAATTGTTCTTCATTACAACCATAAGAGTCATAGGCTAGCAGTTGTTTATCCCTACAGTTTATATTGCAATCATTGTTTAATAGTTGTGTTTCCACACAGGTTATATTGCAATCATTACAGTCATAGTTAAAATGTAAGTGTGGTTCCCAGTTTGTTGTGCATGAGTATGTTTATCCTGTACATGCCGAAGAGATATGAGATATTGTTAAAATCTAACTTACTATTAAACTCTAACTCCCTTAGATACAATGTAATTTTGTGCTTGTCACTCCTCTTTTCCTTATGTTGATCACTCCAAAATAAATGTAAGTCTATAAACTATTAATAGTATTTCTGAATGTTAATGCAACAAACTAAGAAGAAAAAACATACATAAACTAATTAATCTTCTATTCAAGCATCACTATCTTCATAAATAAAGATAACTATCATTTAATATGAAAATGCCTTCCTATTTTTTTTCAAAAGAAGTATATGTTGTTTTACCTTCTTGGTTTTGATTGCACTTATTATGTGCAGATGGCTAAGGGTAATGTAGTGGTGACCCATAGTAGAACCAAAAAAAAAAAGAACCATGACATAGTTTCCCTCCCACAAAAGAGGGGCTAAATTCCCCCAAAAGTAGATCCTATTGCACCAGTAGAGGAGAATTCTACTCCTCGAATACCATAGAATGAGGTTCCTACACCTTGAATACTGTAGAAGGTAATAATGGAACAACGATTGTGGTCTTTGAAGGACATGAAAGGGGCACTCTATGACATTGAGGAAAATGACATGTCAATAAGGGGAGCTTCCAAAAAGTGGAAAATCCCAACAACCACACTCTCCAAATGGCTAGGCGGACTAACAACAATGTCCTAGAAAGGTCCACCAACAATCCTCACTAAAGAGGAAGAAAATTTGATTGTGTAATGGTGCAAGGAAATAGTTGTAGTTGGCCATAGTCTTGAGATAGTCAATCTTAAGGAAATTTTTGCCCAAATTTGTCAAAATAGGCCAAACCCTTTTACAAATGGGTTCTCGGGAAGTCCTGTGGATAGGTTTCAAGAACAAACATCTTGAACTTATGTTGTAGACTGTTGAAGGCCTAGAAAAAGATAGGGAACTCAACCTTAGACCTGCTATTGTAGCAAATTTCTACAATACATTGTCTACAACGTATGAAGCACTGCCATATGGTCCTCATCACATTTGGAATTATGATGAAATTGACATCCAGGTAGGCAAAAATAGGTCCATGAAGGTGCTAGCTAGAAAAGGTAGTAGGAATATGTCATACATTATACCAAAGAGTCATGAATGGATAACCATTCTATTCTATGTCAATACTTCCGAGAAGAGAATTCTAGGATTTTACTTGTTCAAGGGGAAATAGAAAATAAATAATTATATTGTAGACTATGAACCAAGTGCATGCATGGCAGCCCAACCCCATGCATGGATGACTAAGGAGTTGTTTATAGATTGGTTGACCAATTTTGCAAACTTAGTTCCATGTGGTGTGTTTCCCACCAACATGCATTTGCCAATTTTTTATGGGCATGCAAGCCATGTAGAACTCTCAACCATCTAAGAAGCAAGAGAGTTGGGTGAAAATTTACTAACATTTTTGTCACACACCTCACATAAACTAAAATCGTTGGATGTGAGTTTCTTTTCACCTTTTAAATATTACTTCAAATCAGAACATGTAGCATTTTTGGAAAGGTTTCCAAACCTTGAAGTGAGGAGGACAAAAATTGTAATGTTAGGAAACAAAGCACTGATAAGAGCTTTAACATTTGAGAATATCAAAGTAGGATTTAAAAGGACTGGGATATGGCCACTCAATCTGGATGCACTCGTGGATGACATGCATCCTAATGACACATTTGAGGTCAGCGAGGATGCTTTTGTAGTGGAAAAAATTCTTATTATTTCAGAAGTTGTGTTAAGAGATGATGTAGCACAATTATAGTCCACTCTTCTAGATGGACAATTGTAGTCTGTGACAAAATCACAATAGTCACCTGATAGTTGTCCTACTGATTCAGCTGCACAAGTGGTGGATGATCAACAAAATGCTCCCCATGGTGGAACACCCCAATGACCAATTCAGTGATAGTCTAGGTCTTCCATTACAATGTAGCCAACCATCCTGGTTGGTGGAGGGAGCAATGAATCTAGGCATTTATTTTTATGTCCCAGAACAAAAGGGTACTTATAGTTTCCCATCACCACCACCTGCAATTGACCTATATGAAGTTTTGTATTACTATGCTCCTTCTTGCACTTCAAATTCAGGAGGAAATCAAGATTTCATCGTGGAATCATAGGTAGTGGAGGAGAACATTATCTCATAGTTGGATCAGACACAACAAAAAGAAACAGTTTTATACATCAACAAATTCCTCTAGCTGCCTATGCACACTATCCACAAAAAATCCAAAGGTGATGCAATTCGGTTGAGAAGACAGTCTCAACTATTGACAATAGATGACTACATGAATCTGTTAATGCAACAAGAGGAAATGAAGAAAGAGGTGGAGGAGATAAAATCCTAAAAGAGACAAGAGAATGGGGAGAAAATGGTAGCAAGAAATGTGGCAAAGCAGTTGAAGGAGCAGGCTAAAATAGAGAGGGAGATACAGTGTAAAGAAGAAGAGCAACATAAAATCAAATAGAAGAAGGATAGAGATGTCAGAAAGGAGAAAGAGAGGATTTAGAGGGAACATGGCCAAAAGGAAAAAGAGATTGAGGAGGTACAGAGGGCTTAACAAAGAGAAAGGTGGTTAAGGACCCCTGTTAATCCCTTGTCTCAAAGTAATAAAGTATTCCATGATATTCTGAACATCAGTATCCCTCACTTCTCCACAATAATGAATTATTCAACCCTCTCCCAATCTGAGTTCAGGTGCACTCAATATCCAAATCAAACTACCACTTAGGATGTAAAGATGTGTGCACTACCACCCCCAACACATGTCACTTGCACCCAATTTTCCAGTCCAATTCCCAGTCATGTAAGAAACACTCCTCATCGACAAGAAGGGGACAAGAACATGGCTAGTGGCACCCCAAGTATCCAACCACCATTTCCCTATCACAACAACTAGATGTAACCTTATTTTTATTTCATTTTCAATTGATGTTTTGGATATTTTATAAGTTTGATATCTACAAATGCACCCTTCTTGTTGATAGTTTTAAATTTATGTTAACTAAAAATGAAACGTTATTGTTTGATTTGCAATGTATTATTATCAGATTGCAATGTGTGTTCTATTTATGCTCCTTGTTTCCACCTATGTTCATTTGACAGTTTCTCATTTTTAGTTTTTATTTTTGATTGAATTTGACATGTGGGACGACGCGATTAGTCAATCCTAAAAAAAATCCATTTTTTCCATGCGATTGAAACATGCTCGATCAGAATGCCAGATGGTTCCTATCATGACATCCAAAGTGGAGTTCCTTTCCACGTTACCAAAAATCACTTTGCCACCCTTTCAATCCACTGCCTTGCATTAATCTCACCGCCCCTTGCAATTCTTTTGTATAGTTTTGTTTAATGCATGTCCCCTCCTACTACTTCCACGACATCCCACATAAATTTTGAGCCAACTTGCATTCAATGATCCCAATGCCTCACACACCTTTCCAACTTTAGAGCCTTTCAATATTCTACCATCTTCTTGAATTTTCTTCACATTGATGCCAGAATATGCTTGCTTAAGGTCTTTACAACTTCAATCCCACCACCACTACATGTTACACTTGAAATTGAGTGTCCCTTCCAACTTCTTTATATTGTTGCATATACATATATGTATATGTTTATGCATATGTATAGACATATACATATACATATACACAAACATATACATATACATATGTATATGTATATACATATGCATATACATATGTATATGTATATACATATACATACACATACACATATACGCATATGTATACATATAAATATACATATACATATATGTATTTTTTTGTTGTTCTTCAATTCAGTCATGCAACTATTGTAACCCTTTTAGGTGCCATTGATTAATTTTGGGGTGTTCTCTTTTTCATAGGTTATGCTTCATCTATTCAATCATGTAAATATGTATACACATATATAAACATATACATTTATATGAATATGCATATATATATTTATACAATTCTATTTTGCTATTATTCTTCAATTCAGACATATAAATATTTTTGGTTTGTCCAATGTAAGCAAAGCAATGCAAGTAACCAATGCATGCATGTGTGTATAAGTATATACCTCTTTATACATATCTATTTTGCTATTGTGATTCAATTCAATCAGGTGCGATGTATACATATGTTTAAATAGTTCTATTTTGTTGTTGGTTGTTTCAATGTCATAGATAAATTTGAGGGTGTCTCTTTTTCATAGGTTCTACTTCATCAATTCAGTAAGGTAAATATGAATAAACACACACACACACACACACACACATATATATATACATATACACATATGTATACATATAAGTATATGTATATATATGTTATAAAATTATGTTTTATTGTTCTTCAATTTAGTCATATAAATATTGTTGTTTTGTTCATGTGTCACTCCATGTGAACCATTAAAAATTGGATGCACACGTTTGAACACCTCTCCCCTATGCAATAACTATAAACAGTTCTTTGAAAACCTGAATATTGTTAAACTATGTTACAACAATTATCCAATTCTCTTTAAATTGTAGGTCCTTTAACATAGTTGAACATAGATAGAATTTTAAAAACCACGTCTAGCTATTGCTACCACCTCAAAGGAAGGTACAAAGTCATGTTGAAAATGATTGAACTGTTGTTGGAACTACAATTGCATGCCTATATGGTATAATTCTTATGCTTATGTTTGGGATGACATGCACATGTGACGTGGATGAAATGATTTTGGTAATTGTTGCATTAAGTAATGATTTAGGGAGATTTGATTTTATGAATGCCTTTCTAATGGTAACCTATGTTGCACTTGTCCACAATTCCATTTGATTTGTGAAATGTTGCATAGGGAACCATGAAAAGCCTTCACAAAACCAAGTCCCCTAAATACATGTTATAACAAAGTAGAATTGATTATTATTGTTCTATGGCAATACATGTAGAATTGATGATTATTGTTCTATGGTAATACATGTAGAATTGATAATTATTGTTCCATGGTAATACTTCACAATGTGACATAGATGAATGAATTTTGGTAATTGTTACATTCAGTAATGGTTGTACATGTTGTAACAAAGTCCAACTGTTGATTATTGTTCTATGGTAATACATATTGATATATGCAATGAATTATTGGAAATGTAGTGTCAATGCAAACTGATGGCAAAGTCATTCAGCTCATTGGGTCAGAAAATATCTCAGGCTAAATGGACTGGACAGTGGTGTTAAATAAACTAAATTGATCCTTAGACCTTAATCTTGGAACCATCAAATTTTTTTTAACTTCCATCCATACAAATATTAAAAATAATTTGTAGTGTGAAATTTTGTGCAATGATGAACACACAAATAGAAGTTTTATCTGTTCAAGATATACATGATGTCCATGGATCAAAACATCCACAGTTGATCACGTATATCTTGAACAGATAGATATATTTCAATGTCTATCATTGTTTGATGGAAAAAAAATAGTTGTAGGAATGAATTGATGAAGTAGAACCTATACAAAAGAGAACACCCCCAAATTAATCAATGACACCTAAAAAAGATACAATAGTTGCAGGACTGAATTGATGAAGCAGAACCTATGAAAAAGAGAACACCCCCAAATTAATCAATGGAACCTAAGAAATATACAATAGTTGCATGAGTGAATTGATGTAGCAAAACCTATAAAAAGAGAACACCTCCAAATTAATCAATGGCACCTAAAAAATATACAATGGTTGTAGGACTGAATTGATGAAGCATAACCTATGCAAAAGAGAACAACCCCAAATTAATCAATGGCACCTAAGAAAGCTACAATAATTGCATGAGTGAATTGATGCAGCAAGACATATAAAAAAGAGAACATCCCCAAATAAATCAATGACACCTAAAAAAGATACAATACTTACAGGATTGAGTTGATGAAGCATAACCTATGCAAAAGAGAACACCCTCGAATTAATCAATGACACCTAAGAAAGATACAATAGTTGCATGAATGAAATGATGTCGCAAGACTTATAAAAAAGATAACACCCCCAAATTAATCAATGGCACCTAAGATAGCTACAATAGTTGCATGAGTGAATTTATGTAGCATAACCTATAAAAAAGATAACACCCCCAAATTAATCGTTGACACCTAAAAAAATAAAATAGTTGTAGGACTGAATTGATGAAGCGAAGCCTATGAAAAAGAGAACACCCCAAATTAATCAATGACACCTAAAAAAATACAATAGTTGTAGGACTAAATTGATGAAGAAAAACCTATGCAAAAGAGAACACCCCAAATTAATCAATGGCACCTAAGAAAGCTACAATAGTTGCATGATTGAATTCATGTAGAAGAAACTATAAAAAAGAGAACACCCCCAAATTAATCAATGACACCTAAAAAATATACAATAGTTGCAGGACTAAATTGATGAAGCATAACCTATGCAAAAGAGAACACCCCCAAATTAATCAGTGGCCTAAGAAATATGCAATAGTTGCATGAGTGAATTGATGTAACAAAACCTATAAAAAATATAATACCCCCAAACACATTCTTGCATTAATGTGAAGAAAATTCAAAAAGATGGTAGTTGGAAAGGCTCTAAAGTAGGCAAGGTGTGTGAGGCACTGGGAGCATTGAATGTAGGTTGGCTCAAAGTTTACACAAGATGTCATGGAAGTAGTATATGTATATGTATATACATATGTGTATGTATATGTGTATGTATATGTCTATGTATATGTATATACATATACATATATATGCATATGTGTATGGGTATGTGTAGGATCATGGGAGTCCAAACTAGGCCTCTAAGTGGCGATGAAAATTTAGAAAATCAGAGTTAGGCAACTTGATATAAAAAATTTAATAGGTTATTAACATAATTTGAAAAATGTGTAAGAACGCAAGTTGTAGAAAATTGAATGTAGTTTCTAGGTTACTAGTCTTTTTTTGGAAAAAAGTAAATTTTTTTTGAGAAAATTTGAAATTTCAATGCAGTGGTACTAAATTATCAAGAAAAAGATAAGAAACAGGTGTGTGTCTGACCACCCTAAGTACAAGAAAAACATAATATTTTTTTTCTGAATTTTTAAATATAAGTAGAGGACACATGTTTAGATGTGCTAGATTTTTTTTTCAAATTTGTTTCCACGTAAATAATTAGTTATGATTTTTTTACTAGAAATTTTCAGAATTATTAAAACGTATGTGTCTAACCACCATAATTGTGTCTGTGCATTTTGAAGATTCGAAAAATGTTAAGTATTTTGAAAGTTATAGAAGTTTTTTAATCAACCTATCAATCACGATTAGATGTAATGTAGGTAGAAAATCAATAATAATTATTTATTTAATTCAAAATAAGGAAAAAGTTATATTGGTGTAAAGCTGACAATGTTTTCTATAAACCCTTTTCGTTTGATGAAATTCAGGTAAAAAAAAAGTCGTTAGCCATAAGGGCGAACTTCGAAAAACTAAACAAATTTTCAAAAATATGTTTTTTGGGTTGACTTTTCAAGTCAGACAATCTCAAACCAAATCCCGAACGGATATCCGTTAATTATATTTTTGTTATATTATTTATAATACATAATATTATATAATATAATATTATAATATTATAATATATAATATTATGTTATATATATTATTATATTATACTATATAGTACATATATTCTGTATAGTATATTATATATTATATATAGTATGCAAATTAATTATTATATATAGTATATAGTATACATATTAATTATTATATATAGCATATAGTATATATATGAAATATGAAATATTATATAAATATTATGTAATATATATTATATAATATATTTAATACATAGTATATATTATATATTTATTGATGTGCGGCCAATTCATGAGAAAGAGAGAGAGAGAGAGGGAGTGGGAGGGACTTGAGAGAGAGGGAGAGAGAAAGACCTTAGAAGTGGGGGTAAAAGACCTGAGAGGGATGGGAAGAGAGAGCTGAGAGGGAGAGAGAGAGAGAGAGGGAGGTATAGAGGAAAGGATATATATATATATATATAGTTTGGAGGGAGAGAGGGAGAGAGAGAGAGAGAGAGGAGAGAGAGTTGAGGAGAGAGTCTTGGAGAGGGAGATATATGAGGGAGGGAGGAGGGAGAGAGAGTGTCTTGAGATGGAGAGAGAGAGAGAAAGAGACTTGAGAGGGAGAGAGGGAGGGAGAGAGTCCAAGAGAGAGAGAGGGGTGGGAGGGACTTGAGAGTGAGAGGGATAGACAGACAGGGAGTTGAGATGGAGAGAGGGACAAAGAGATAGAGAGAGGGAGAGAGAGAGGGAGAGAGGGGGAGAGAGGGAGAGAGGGAGAGAGGGAGAGACCTGAGAGAGAGGGAAAGAGGGAGAGTTGAGAGGAAGAGTGTTTTCCCGTGTTGGGACAGGCTCTAGAATAAGAAGTGATACAACCATCAAACAAAACCATTACAACTCAATTCAACATTCATGCCATTAAAACCTTCAAGTTTAATAACATGTCAGTAGATCATTCATGTAAAAGACCATAAAATCATCATGAATAAGAATCACTATCTTCCAATCATGGTACATAAACAAGAACATTATGCAACTTAAAAAAAAAATCCTTAAAAGACATCAAGATACATGTTAATTAGATTGTTCATGTGAAATCTATACAATGATTATGATCAACAAATAATTCATCAGTCAACCATGATGCATGAATAAACACTATATATGCACACAACTATATACATTAACAAACACTAAATTAATAGATTATTTAATATTTATTACTAAATTTTTGTCTCATCATTATACTATTAAATATTCATAAATTCAACACTAAAAATATCCATCCAACAAAATTAATTATAAAATATCCATCCAAGATCAATTTTTTTATAAATATAAGATCATTGTGTTAATAAAGTTTTGCGGTTGTCAATTGCATCTATTCATTTCTTTGTGTTTTCCTCTAGATTGGGACTATCTCCCCTTTCCCAGCCATTGTTGATGCCTGCGTAGCGGGAGAGAGGGGAAGAGAGAAGCGGAGAGGTAGAGGGAGAAAGAGAGAGGGAGAGAGGGAGGAGTGGGAGAGAGGGAGGGAGAGGGAGAGAGGGAGGGAGAGGGCAGAGTGGGAGAGAGGGAGGGAGGGGAGAGAGGGAGAGAGGAGGGCGAGGCGAGTGGGTGAGAGTGGGAGAGTGGGAGAGAGGAAGGAAGAGGGAGAGAGTAGGAGAGAGGGAGGGAGTGGGAGGGAGTGGGTGAGAGGAAGGGAGAGAATGGGAGATAGTGGGAGAGAGGAGGTGATGGAGCTTCAAATTTTCGCTCCTTGTTTGTCACTCATGCCCTGCCTTATGTCGCTAGTCTTTCATGGTGTTAAAAAATTTCTAAGGGTTGGGGTTTTTAGCTTTGTCTTCATGTAAAACACTTATGTTTACTTTACGCCTGGGGTGGGATCTATTTTGTTGTTACTTTTGGAAGGTTTTTAAAACAACTTATGCCCCATCGTTTCGTCTAGGCTTGGTCCCTTTGTCCTTTAATTTTTATTTCCTCCATGGGTTTTTATTTTCCCTAAGTCTTGGTTGACCTCGTGTTTCATCTTTTAAAACAACTTATGTCATTGTTTTCCATCAGCTTAGTGATGTCCCCTTGTCCTTTTAATGAATGTTTTATTTTGTAGAAGGGATCGTATTCGTGCTACCATTAATCAAATTGCCTCCAGATATCAATGGCTGCCCGCCATCACATGATCGAGAAGTGCAAGACCTTTATTGATCGCAATATCACGGGTGGGCGCCACGTGCCCTTTCTGAAGGATGAAATCCGCGTGACCATCGATCAACTACCATTTGATCTTAGTCATTCCCCGCCATCCCATGATGAACCCACCACACTGCTTTGGTTGATTGCGATATCACAGGTGGGCGCCACATGTCCCTTTTGGCATGGATGAAGGAGATCAGTTTGTGTGTTGTCGATCAAACTTCATTAGATATCAACAGTTGCCTGTCATCGCGTGATCCAAAGCTGCAGTATCATTACGAATCATGATATCACAGGTGAGTGCCACGTGTCTCATCTGATGAAGCCGAAAGAATAAGGAAATACATTAATCTGGTGTTAAATACATTCAAAGGCAGGTTACTAAAGTGCTCTCAGGGTGCACATGTTTTAAATCGATGGATCTGTTATAATCTAGATGGGAAAGCTGCTTGCTAGTTAAGGATAAGGTTGGCGACTGTGTTAAAGAATCAAGATCACTAATGTTTAAGATCTATGGCTGCCCACCATCGCGTGATCCAAAATTGCAAGGTTTTTATTGATCGTGATATTGCAGGTGATTGCCACGTGTCTCATTTGGTGGAGCCGAAGAAACAATTAAATACTTTAACCTAGTTTTAATATGTTATGTTGCGGGTTACTAAAATGCTTGTGAGATGCATGTGCTTCAACTCAATGAAGATGTTATGATCTTAGCTGAAAAGGTGCTCGCTAGATAATGATAAGGCCAACTAATGTTTTGAAGGAACAAGATCGCCATTGTTCAAGATCTACAGTTGCCTGCCATCGCGCGATCCAAAGTTGCAGGATCTTTACCAATTACGATGTCGCAGGCAACCGACACATGGACTTCCTTCATGGCGTATGGTATGGTGGGCCCTTTATTGCCATGTTGGCGATTGCGTCAGCCTATTTTGAAGGTAGCCGTTAGATGATTTGATCAAACTGAAGGATCAACAACTAAGGTTTAAATTTGCATCAAATATGGTTGGATCCATTCGTGCAACCTGCGAGTGAGCTTTAATGGCGGATGAGACACTTGCTAGCACAATTTGATTGAAATACAATTAATTCTCATGCTTTATTTATATCACAAAGCATTCGAGTATTTTGCGGAGCAGTCTCAGAGCTGAAGGTGGAATTGCAAGTCTCTGCGGCCATAATTTGGGATTTCTGTGAACAAATCCGTGAGTTTATTTTCTGTGTTTCCTGATCATTCTGCACTTGAATTTGGGAAATGATTTGCTATGAGCTTGTTGATGAATTTTTTAGGGCTAAAGTTTAATTATAATTGTGAGAAATTACAGTGTTTTGTCTTATAATTTTTTATCTTTGGTTAGTCCTAGCTATTTGCATTATAATGTTGTAAAGAAGCCCTAGTTTTTCTGAAATGACACCACCCAAGCAACATTCTGGCTAGATTGAATATTTGAAAAGAAACCTGTATGATGATTTCCTGGATTAGTTTCCCTTGTCAACAAATGATAGGAGGAAGGGATTGGTTTTGATGCGAGGGAAAATCCTGGGGGAAGGGTTAGTGTATAATTGCTCCAACATTGCCAATGCTAGGGTTCCTCTCACAGGTTTGGAAATGTTCAGATTGTGGTATGGACAGAGGAATTTTCCTCACCCCTTTTCAAATGGATGGATGTGTAATAATAGATGTTCAGTGTGAACAAAGCCAATGGTGATGGCAAAGTGAATTCCATCCATCTGGTGAGAATATCTCAAAGTAGTCATTCGTGGTCTCTATTCAGCTAGTGTAGGAGGTTCAAGATTTCATATCATCCCTAGTGACCAGGAACCTTCCAGATTAAATTTTCTTGAAAATAATTTCTTGGCTACTTTCTATTCATTATGTCATATTTTTGGGATTCAGTCCTGGTGTGGTGATGCCCATTGCTTATATGTTCATGGGGGTGCAAATACAACACCCTAACTTCTCAGTGACCTATTCCTTTGCCCCTTTCTTGGCTAAGAGGATACATGAAAGGTTGTCAAATTTTCAGAACAATGATATCGACACTCAATTATTTTGGTATTCTATGTTGATGCATATGTTCTTGTTCAAGAACATTGACTTTTTCTCTGAGAGGATGAAATTAAGGCAATCGGTTGATGGAGAAAAATTTCCAATACAAATATGGGCTGCAGATTTATCTTGTAATAAGGAAAGCACCAGTTATGTACAATTTGATAATTGCTTTGCTTCCAAATTAAAGGCTAGACTGATAGTGAATATACCTAGGATCCCTAAAGAACTGCATGATTTCCCAAGGCCAAAGGGAACGAAGGAAAAATTAAAAGTCTGCCATAATTGGGGTGACATTATCCCATATCTAGTCAGCACTGTTTTGAGACTATACGATTTCCAGGGAGCCCCTCATATATTTCCATACAATGTACCACCAAGAGTGGGGTTTGCTAAAGTTATGTGAAAAATAGGTTGTATTCATGAGGAAAACCTCACTGGGAGGGGTAAGGGAACATTTTTCCTTGATTATATCGTGGTGTCTGATTTTGTTTGTTCAAAGGGAGGCTAGGAACATTTTGATAAATTCTTTGATGATTGCCATTTGTGGTGTGGTCCAAAGTGGCATCATGATCCTAAGGGTTTCTTTGCTCTTTTCAGACAAAGAATAAAAGTTGGCAAGTTTGTACATGAGTTCAACTTCCCTGAGGACCTTATTAGAAATGAGTTCGACCCAAATAAGGAGTTGAACAAGGAGAAATGGATAGCTTATGATAAGCTATTAGATATTGTGCACAAAATGGATCCCAAGCATGATCCATTATTGGAATTCATTCCATACCATAAGAAAATTGATTTTCTGATGGAGAACTTCAAGGAGATTATGGGCACTTTGAGAACCAAAAAGATAAACTTAGAGCTGAGCTTGGGTGTACAAGAACAAGCTTCCAGACCAATTGAAACAAGGCCAACATATCATCCTATAGAAATGTGGCCCATTTATAGAAGGAAAAAGGATAACAACAATAATGAGGAAGAAGTGGACAGAAAAAGAAAGCAAATAATGAAAGTGCCTCCACAACTAGGTCAAAAATTTAAAGTGCATGGGGCAATCAAAATTATTGATTTAGAATCATCACCAGAAGATAATCCCTCATCACCACCATTCGAGAAAAGCCCTAAGAGGCAAAGAATTGATCAACCACAGGAGGATTTGATGGATGAAATCATTGTGACTGATTAGGACATGCAAGTTGGTATGCCATCCCCTCCTAGGCCAGCTGAATTGGTTTTATCTGATTTAGATATGAAAGGAAAAAGTGTACAAGATGCAAGAATGGAAGCATGCAAGGAGTTTCTAGATGATAATACATTTGTAAAAACCCCTATATTCCTGCAATTGGTATGGAGGATGAAATTTGAAGAATATCAAGATAAATGTAAGAGGAGAAGAGAACTAAGACTTGATAGGTCAGACCAAGAGAATCATGAGGAGGTGAAAGCTGAATTGATGGAAGAATTCAAGAACATCACTCCTGAAGAAGGTAGAAAACTGGTGAGTTAGGATGGTGTATTGATTCTTCCTGAATGGGAAATTGCAGATGTTGTAGCATTTAATGCTATTTTGAAGTCCAAGCATCCCTTGCAAGATTTTAGTGAAGAAGAAGTCAAGGCAGCACTTCAAGACTCCTCTTTCAGTGAAGATGATGAAACCTTTGGAATTTGGGCATTGGCCCCACAAGGGAGAAAACCAGATGTTTTTGACATTAATCCAAATTTCAGAGGAGGATTAATAATAAAGAGAGCTTCAGAGACCTCAACCATTGAGGCCACTAATTTGACTATTAATGTGGCCAAATTGGCCCAAAAGACTGCTGAAAGGGAGGAGGCTGAAAAGAAAAGCCTAATGGAGAAGTATAACCTCTTGATTGAGGAATACAACAGAAGAATGTAGAGTTGCAGACTGAGGTGGAGAGGTTTAGGTATAAGTAGATTGGGGAGACATCAAGTGCTCTAGGAACCAGTACATTACCTTCCACAGTAGGGTCAGTGCCTCCTACTTCTCCAATTATTTCCACACCAGGATCTCCCAGTCAGAATCCTGCCCTCACCCCTTCTTTAGAGGAAATTGAAGAAGAAACAGAGTGCTCTGTTGATCCTACAAAGAAGCATCTCTTGCAAAAAATTGATGAATTGCAGGCATCATTAAAGGTAAGTGAGGAGGGATCTCTTTTAAAGAAAAAGGAGATTGTTACTACTGTCTTGAGGCATTTAAATGAAAAGGTTGATATTAAATTGCTATCTATACATTCTTTATATTCTTTTTTGTTAGAAGCAATAAAGAATATTGATAGGGATCAGGAGGTAGTGACACCATTGATTGAAAATTGGATCCCTAGGGACAGTGATTTGGATATCATGTATAAGGCCTCAAGGTTTGATACAAATAATAGGCCCCAATCATTAAAGCCTACTCTAGTATTAATTAAGTCATTGCAGGGTTTTCAAACCTTACCAGATGATTTGAGTAGGAAGATTAAGGATTTGGTGAAGAATTTTAATGATTGGGGTAACACATTGCTACTTGATATAATTGATAAGCAAGGGAAAATTAGGTCACTCCAACAATGGCAGGATCAAGCAAGTGAGGTCATCAATGATCAGATTAAATTAATTTGTGATGACTCAGATTATGATTTGTTGGTGGGCTGTATGGATAAGATTATTGACACCAGCTCATTTTTGGAATCTTTTGAAAGGGATGCAAATCAGGTAGCGGTAAAATACACACCTTATAATGCCAAGGTGGATGAGGTAATTAATTTTGACTGGTCGACTGATGAAGAATACTAGAAATGGCTAACTAAATATTGGACTGAGGAAGAGTAAAAAGAGTGGACTACTAACAGGTGGAAAATCAGATGATGCGGTTACAACAGTTCCAGTTTTGTGTTGATGACATTCTTGATGTAGGTTTCTTGTGGTTTTTTTTGTTGCATCAACTTTCCTCAGCTGACATGATGAACAAGAATATTCTCTGGGGTGATGGTTGTTGTAACAAATTTTGGAATATCACTAGGAGCTCCAATTGGATGGTGACATGTGTACT
>VDFB02351241.1:0-22099 GCA_007258455.2 Sequoia sempervirens
AGTTGACTTTCCTCTTCAGCGGACTCAATTGGCGTATTCAGTTTCGGGCTTCAGAATGCAGTTTCGGAGAGATAAGCTCATTTTACTTAAAAATAACATTATATTTTAATGTTATTTTATCACCTTGGCCTAGTCTATTAACTTAATGTTATTTTAAAAGGTGGACTTGAAGGGTGGCGCCATCATTGAGTTTATATTGAATTTATATTGAATTTATTAAGGTTGAAATAAGAACCTTAAGTGGGACACCTTTTCCTAAGTTGTGAATTTAATCAAAAGTCAAAGTGAAGAAAGGGGACGCCATCTCTTGGGATTAGGGTTTGACCCAAAAAGAAGGTTAGGGTTTCGAGAAGGGGTCAACCGAAAATTATAAAAGGGAGCCCTTGGTTATCATTGAGAGCATCTTTGGTCTACAGTATTGTTATGCTCCGGTTTGGCTCTGGAACTGCTTCGGGGAATGAAGGCCTCCTAGCTCGGGCATTGCTTCTTGCTTGCAACACAGCAACTAGTGGTGATTTGATTTCGTTTTGTGAGTTTCATTGAGTTTTGTGCATTGTAATCAGATTGTAGTTTTCTTGTTTCAGTCTTGCATATTAGAGATTTTCATGAAATTGCATTATTTGTTACAGCAGATTGTAGTTTTCTTTCATAAGTCAAAAAATACAAAAAAGATCGTTTTGGGTGTTGTTCATATCCCTCTGTCTGGGAAGGGCGAACCATTAGCTTGAGTTTCAGATTTTTTAGCAAAGTTTGGGATTTTTAAAGAGAAGTCGAACTTCTTGTTGGGGTCGTACCTCTTGTTACTGTCTTGGAATTTGTGCAAATTAAATCTGGGGTATTTTGATCAGTTTTAAGGCTTTGTCTTGGTCGCCTATGTCTTTAGAGTGCATTGCATTTTATTTCACATCAATCGGATGTTCCTTGAGGAAGTTATGAACATTTCTTTAAATTTGTAAGCTGCTAGTTACTCATTTGTAAGTGCAGATCTGTGAAATCAGACTTATCATTTTGGTCTTTTGAGAGAAGTTCTCAATATTGTTCATTTCTGATTTGTAATGCTCACTTTCCATTGTGAAGTTATTTTGTAATAGTTACATCTCCGCCCTATGGTAGCTACTTTCCCAGTTTCGGGTTAGAAAGCACATTCTGGGTGTTGAGTCCTTTCAGCAATTCAGTTATTTCTTTCAAGCTTTATTATTTGTAATACTCCGCCATATGGTCGCCCCTCACTCCATTCTGGATTGGGTAGCACATACTTGGTGTCGAGTTCCCTTTCAGTACTTAGTGTAGAAGATCCTCTGACCATATGCTCGCCATCATCGGCGCCATTCTTGGTTAGAGTTTCTGCATAAGCAATTTGATTAAGATCCTCTGACCAATGCTCACACCTTGCCCACATCGGGATCCTGGTGTACATTCTAGTTAGAGTTGCTTCAGCACGTTTTGGTTTAGTTGCTAACCTTAACGGGTGCAATTGTTTGTAATTTGAAAATTGAAAAAACGAAAAAATTTGGCTCGGAATATTTCAGTGGTATCAGAGCCAAGATCTTGCCATCCTGTGAACAAACTGTCTATGAGTGACAGAGAAAAGAGGTACATTGCAAGGGAAGACAAGAAGGTTGGAAAACAGTTCCAGCCTTATCAGGCTCCAGAAGGTCAGACAGCTTCAGAAGTCTTGAGGGCTCATTGGGAGTCTTCTCAAGAAACAAACATGGCAGAGGGTGAAAGATTAGTTGGGGGTAACGAGAGGTTTACCAACAACAGAGATGACAGTGGGAAAGGAAGAGAGAGATCGATAAGTCCCGGAAAGAGGTTTGAAAGAAAGATGGATGTCTTGATGGACATGGTATCTCTCATGATGGGGAAAGTGGGTCAGAACACGACTCCACAGAACAACACTGGGTACAGAGGAGAGCACAGTGCTTCCAACCAGCATGATGGACATTCTGCTCAGCATACTTCAAACAACACTTATGTCTCAGCCAGGCCATTCAAACCCACCTTTTTGGCACCTGTAAACACTTAGCCAGATCCTGAGGAGAATGCTTCATTCGTGGAGCAGTTGAGACTCGGTCGTGCAGAGTATGATTCTCTACCTGACGACATCAAGATGGATATATCCTACAATGACTTTATGGATCATAAAAGGAAAAATAAAGGACAAGGTAGACATTATGATCAAAGAAGACCATCAACTCAAGGAGACTTGTACCAAGCTGTCAACAAGGTTACACTTCCACACTTTGACGGGAGTGATAACAGTTCAGCCCGAGCTTGGATACAAAAGTTGGATAACTATCTAGCTCTTAGACCCATGGCAGAAGAAGAGGCGATCAAGTTCGCTACGCTACACCTTGATGGGGTGGCGCACGAGTGGTGGTACCATGGCCTAGTTACTCTAGGTCATCGGTCTATCACAACGTATGATGAGTTCACCACTAGGCTCATCGAGAGGTTTGAGAAAAAGGATCCTGAAATTCATTTCAGAGAACTTGCACAGTTGAGGCAGTATGGCACAGTTGATGCCTACATAGCTGAGTTTCAGAGACTCTCAGTCATGGTTACTGGAATCACGGAGAGGAGATTGGTGATCCTTTTCAGTGAAGGTTTGACAGAACCACTCAAAGGTTGGATTAAAGCCTTTGATCCACCAACCCTACAGGAGGCCATGAAGAAGGCAAGAAACATGGAGTGGGCTACTCCTAAGGAAAAGTTTCAACCCAATCCATCTTTTCACAAAAGGGATAAAGGGAAAAGACCTCAAAATAGACCTCCTTTGAGACCTCAGCACAAGGAGTTCAAACATCACAATCCCCATGTCACAAGATTGGATCCAGAGACCCTGAATGAACTCAAAAGAAAGGGGTTGTGTTTCCGGTGTAGGGAAAAATGGTCTCAAGATCATGTTTGCCCTAAGGGAGTTAAATTTAATCAAATTGAGTACTATTCTGCTGGTGAAAGTAGTTCTGATTTTTCCGACCAGCAATCTAATTTTGAAGAAAGTGAAGTAGAAAGGTCTCCAAAGGAGTCTGAAGATGAGAAGGAAAGTGGAGGAGTCTTGGCTCAACTTTCGAGCTTCCAAAGAAACGAATCTTTCAAGGTTCGAGGAATGATCAAAGGGCAGTGAATCGTTGCTTTGATCGACACTGGAGCAACACATAACTTCATTGATGAAGTTGTGGTGGCAAAGAAGGGGCTGCAAACAGAGGAGTTTGAAGGCTTCAAGGTCATGGTTGCCGATGGATTCCATATTTCATGCACCAAGAAAATCTCGAACATGACCATGCAATTGGGAAACTACGAAGTCAAGGATGACTTCTATGTAGTTCACATTGGGGATACTGATGCCGTTCTAGGCATTCAATGGCTGCGTTCACTTGGGGAGATCTCCTTGAATCTGCAAACTATGGAGCTCAAGTTTCAATCCGATGGGAAGAAGATAGTACTAGGAGGAATGTCTAATGGGGGCCCTCGGGTTGTGTCATTCAAAAGAATGGCAAGGCTAATCCGTCACGATCAAGCTGAGTGGGTTGCAGAGTGCATGATCCTTCCTGCTAGTCCAATTGAGACTAAAAGAGACCATCCTCCTGATGTTCAGTCTCTACTCACGAAGAAGAGCAAAGTCTTTGCAGATTTGCCTCCTGGACCACCACCTGAACGGGGTTCAGAACATATCATAGAGCTCAAGGAAGGAGCTAAACCGGTAATTACAACTCCATATCAGTACCCGAAGAGGCAAAAGGATGAGATTGAGAAGAATATTCAAGAACTCTTGGAGATGGGTTTCATTCGCCCAAGCAAGAGCCCCTTTGCATCTGCAGTGGTTCTTGTGAAGAAGAAGGATGGTACCATGCGCATGTGTGTGGACTATCGTGCTTTGAATCAAAGCACCATCAAAAACAGATACCCCATTCCCAGGATAGATGAGCTCATTGATGAGCTACATGGGGCCAAGTTTTTCTCGAAGATCGATTTGAGATCGGGTTACCATCAGATTCGAATGAGAGGATCTGATGTGGAGAAGACAGCTTTCAAATGTCATTATGGCCATTTCAAATTTTTAGTCATGCCCATTTGGGTTGACTAACGCTCCTGCTACCTTCCAGTCTTGCATGAACAGAGTTTTCCAAAATCAGTTAAGGAGGTTTGTGTTGATATTTTTTGATGACATTTTGATTTACAGCAAGACTTGGGAAAATCATCTCAAGCACTTGGAAGAAGTGCTTAGTATCCTGGAATCTGAGAGTTTGTTCGCAAAAGCATCCAAATGTGAATTTGGAATGGAGGAGTTACTGTACCTTGGCCACATAATCAGTGCTGAGGGAGTGAAGGTGGATCCTGAAAAGATCAAAGCAGTAGTTGATTGACCACCTCCTGAAAAACTTGACTCATTTGAAAGGTTTTCTGGGTCTTTGTGGATTTTATTGGAGATTCGTAAAAGGATATTCACAGAATGCTGCTCTTCTTACTGATCTCACCAAAAAGGGAGCCTTTTGTTGGTCAGAAAAAGCTCAAACTGTTTTTGACAAGTTTAAGAGGATCATGAGCTCTTGTCCGGTTCTGGCTATTCCGGATTTCTCCAAGCCATTCGAGCTGCAATGTGATGCATCTGGTGAAGGAGTTGGGGCTGTCTTGATGCAAGACAAACATCCCATTGTATTTGAGAGCAGAAAACTGAGGGGTGTGGAGAGAACATACTCCATCTATGACAAGGAAATGCTTGCCATTATGCATGCATTAACCAAGTTCAGGCAGTACTTGGTGGGAAACAAGTTTGTGGTCAAGACTGATCACAATAGCTTCAAACACTTCATGCATCAGAAGGACCTAAACGAGAGGCAACAGAAGTGGGTAAGTAAGCTTCAAGCTTACGACTTTGACATTGAATATGTCAAAGGGAAAAATAATATTGTGGCTGATGCTTTGTCCAGGAGACCCCATCTTAGCTCATTGTGTGAGCTTACTGCTGATTGGAGGGACATGTTGCTTGCTGATTATGTCAAAAATCAATTTGCGACCAGCATTATTGAGGGTACTTTTCAGGATGAAAGGTACAAGGTGATTGAAGGGTTGATACACTATAAGGGAAGAATCTTTCTAGTGGCTGATTCTAAGCTTAAGAAAAAGATTCTTTTGACATTTCATGACATTCCGGTTGCTGGTCACCAAGGATTTTTCAAGACATAGGCAGATCCGAGAAAGATTTTCTTGGAAAGGTTTGAAAGGAGAAGTACAACGCTACATCAGGAGTGTCCTGTTTGTCAAATGAACAAGAATGAGCATACATTACCAGCTAGTTTGCTGCAACCACTTCCAATTCCCAATCAAAAATGGGAAAGCATTTCGATGGATTTCATCACAGGGTTGCCCAAGGCCCAAGGGAAGGATTGTATCTATGTGGTAGCGGATAGACTAACCAAATTTGCTCATTTTTTCGCCATTACTAGCTCTTTTTCAGCAGCCCAAGTTGCAGATCTGTTTTTTCATGAGGTGTTTAGGCTGCATGGGTTGCCGAAAAACATTGTGAGTGATAGGGACAGCAAGTTTCTAAGCACTTTTTGGCAAGAGGTCTTCAGAATGAGTGGTACTGTGCTCACTCCAAGCACTAGTTACCATCCCCAGACAGATGGACAAACAGAAATAGTGAACAAGTGGTTGGAAGGCTACTTGAGAAACTATGTGTCGGAACAGCAAAGAGCTTGGGTTAGGTGGCTTCACATAGGGGAGTACTATTATAATTCTTCCTTTCATATGTCAATTAAGATGTCTCCTTTCTTGGCTCTCTATGGGTATGAAGCACCTAGCTTTGCCGATTTGGTGTTTGGTGATAGTAAAGCACCTCAAGCCAAGGACTTGTTGCAGCAGAGCCAAGACATCATGAAATCTTTGAAGAACCTGCAGATTGCATAGAACCAACAGAAGTTATATGCTGATCAGAGGCATGTTGAGCGTTCTTTCGAGGTTGGGGATATGGTATATCTCCGATTACAGCCTTATAGACAGTCTACTCTCAAGAAGAGTGGAGCTGAGAAGCTCAAACCTCGCTTCTATGGGCCATTCAGGGTCATCAGAAAGGTTGGGGCAGTAGCTTATGAGTTGGAGCTACCTTCTGACAGCAGAGTACACAATGTCTTCCACGTGTCTCGCCTCAAGAAGGCACTTGGACATAATGTGGTTGCTTCATCACAGTTGCCACCTTTGGATGAAGGACAGTTGGTTCTAATTCCAAAGGAGATACTTGATTTCAGATAACGTTCTTTGAGGAAAAGAACAATCAGAGAATACTTGGTGAAGTGGAAAAATTTGCCCTTGGAGGATGCAACTTGGGAGAATGATGAAGTTCTGCAGCATCCAGGCTTGCAATTGCTTGAGGACAAGCAATCTTGGGGAGGGCGGACTATAATGTCCCCGTCTCAAGCCTGATCTTTTCAGTGACCGTTGGCCTTTTCCGGAGACCCGTAGGCTAGTCGGAAGGTAAATTTAGGGTTTCCTATTTTGAAGGAAGTTCTTGCTCGGAGTTGGTTGTTTCAGTAGCGGATTCTTTCTGGGTTTTCAGAGAGCTTCGTAGTGGTATGTTCTTCTCGGCATTCTGAGCATCTTCAAGAATTTACTATTTTTAGTAAATTCTATTTTTGGCAGTAAACAGGTTGGTCTCAGGCAGTTGACTTTCCTCTTCAACTGACTCAATTGGCGTATTCAGTTTCGGGCTTCAGAATGCAGTTTCGGAGAGATAAGCTCATTTTATTTAAAAATAACATTATATTTTAATGTTATTTTATCACCTTGGCCTAGTCTATTAACTTAATGTTATTTTAAAAGGTGGACTTGAAGGGTGGTGCCATCATTGAGTTTATATTGAATTTATATTGAATTTATTAAGGTTGAAATAAGAACCTTAAGTGGGACGCCTTTTCCTAAATTGTGAATTTAATCAAAGTCAAAGTGAAGAAAGGGGACACCATCTCTTGGGATTAGGGTTTGACCCAAAAAGAAGGTTAGGGTTTCGAGAAGGGGTCAACCGAAAATTATAAAAGGGAGCCCTTGGTTATCATTGAGAGCATCTTTGGTCTACAGTATTGTTATGCTGCCGGTTTGGCTCTGGAACTGCTTCGGGGAATGAAGGCCTCCTAGCTCGGGCATTGCTTCTTGCTTGCAACACAGCAACTAGTGGTGATTTGATTTCGTTTTGTGAGTTTCATTGAGTTTTGTGCATTGTAATCAGATTGTAGTTTTCTTGTTTCAATCTTGCATATTAGAGATTTTCATGAAATTGCATTATTTGTTACAGCAGATTGTAGTTTTCTTTCATAAGTCAAAAAATACAAAAAAGATCGTTCTGGGTATTGTTCATATCCCTCTGTCTGGGAAGGGCGAACCATTAGCTTGAGTTTCAGATTTTTTAGCAAAGTTTGGGATTTTTAAAGAGAAGTCGAACTTCTTGCTGGGGCCGTACCTCTTGTTACTGTCTTGGAATTTGTGCAAATTAAATCTGGGGTATTTTGATCAGTTTTAAGGCTTTGTCTTGGTCGCCTATGTCTTTAGAGTGCATTGCATTTTATTTCACATCAATCGGATGTTCCTTGAGGAAGTTATGAACATTTCTTTAAATTTGTAAGCTGCTGATTACTCATTTGTAAGTGCAGATCTGTGAAATCAGACTTATCATTCTGGTCTTTTGAGAGAAGTTACTGCTTTGGCAACCTTGAACAAGCCAAGGAGAATCCTTTATATGAGGTACTGCTAATCTTTCGTATTCCTATGCTCTTGGCAGGCAAATGAGTCTCATTTTGTAAACTGACAGTAGTACTGGCAGTAATTCTCAATATTGTTCATTTCTGATTTGTAATGCTCACTTTCTATTGTGAAGTTATTTTGTAATAGTTACATCTCCGCCCTATGGTAGCTACTTTCCCAGTTTCGGGTTAGAAAGCACATTCTGGGTGTTGAGTCCTTTCAGCAATTCAGTTATTTCTTTCAAGCTTTATTATTTGTAATACTCCGCCATATGGTTGCCCCTCACTCCATTTTGGATTGGGTAGCACATACTTGGTGTCGAGTTCCCTTTCAGTACTTAGTGTAGAAGATCCTCTGACCATATGCTTGCCATCATCGGCGCCATTCTTGGTTAGAGTTCCTGCATAAGCAATTTGATTAAGATCCTCTGACCAATGCTCACACCTTGCCCACATCAGGATCCTGGTGTACATTCTGGTTAGAGTTGCTTCAGGACGTTTTGATTTAGTTGCTAACCTTAACGGGTGCAATTGTTTGTAATTTGAAAATTGAAAAAAGGAAAAAATTTGGCTCGGAATATTTCACATATCTTATTGTATAAGACTCAGCCTTGTTTAGGGCTTGATTTTGTACGCAGTTTTCTGCACTTATTCTTCTGATTTATAAAGAGAATATTGTTTCTGGGTTTTTCTCCCTCAAGTAGGAGGGTTTTCCCAGGGTAAAATATTGTGTTCATTGTTTATGTGTTGCATTTTCTGCTTGTTGACATTTTTTATCCTAAAAAGAACATGGTATCAAAGCAAGTTCAAGAAATCCGATCAGATTTGTCTAAGAGGGAAGATATTCTGATTACTTTGTCCAGTCATCTTGGCATCACAAGGAATCGATTTATTATTGATTGGAATCAATAACAAAACAGGTCGATTATTGGAGAATATTATTGCTTGAGAAATCGTGGCATTTTGGTGTTGAAGTTGCAGCCTTTGCACAGTTTGCATTCATTGATTTGAGGATAGAAAATTAAAAAAAAAAATCATGGCCCTTCATTCACAACACATTCAGTAACTTGGGGCCTTTGTTGGTAGTTATTCATGCAAGATAAAATCATGGAAAATTGTCTTAGGCAGCGCTAGCCTTTGAGAAGAAATCGTGGATTTATGTTGACTGATTTGAGCCTAGAATATCAGCGATTGGAGTCAAGGATAGATTGTGGTAACTTGCATACAAGTGGCGCTGCATATAGGAGAAGACAAAATCATCATTGGAGACAAGTTCGCTGCCACTCCAGGCAAAGAGCTATTGAACTCGAAGATTTAATTGTTGTTTTTTGTGTTAAGGCAAAGGATAATGCAGAGAAGGTGACAGAATTGGAGTCGTTATTGGAGACTGCTACACAAGAGAAATGTGATCTTGAAGAAAACAGCTGAAGTTGGCAGAAACAAGGTTTATGGAGACTAAAACTAAAGCAAAACAGTTTTTTTGAGCAGGTATTTGAATTGAGGGTGAAGATGGAGGATTCACTGGAAAGCTATTGGAGGCTGAGAACAAAATTGAGGTCTTGCAACTTAACTACAAGGATGCACAAGACAAATTGGAAACACTTGAAATAGATTTGAAGAGAGCTATTAAAGAGATAAGTATTTTATGTTTGTACCTTTGAATAATGATCATGAATTTAAATAATCATGTAGTTAATAATAATTCATGCAAACAACATTGGGAATAGTGAATCATGTATGCTTCTAGCATTGGTCTGTAAATTTCTCTTCAAGGTAGTTTAATTCTATGAACTATTATTAATCTCTCTAAAATGTAGGATGGAGAGAGATTGCATAAAGAATTCAAAGGGAGGAAGAGCTTGAGGCTTCTAGTGAGGAAGTCATGCTGGTTGGAGAAATGAACAAACATGAAGACTTAGCTTGCAGCCATGAGACTGACTTGGTGGCACATAACTTCACTGGAGACATCTCTCGAGGGCACAAGGTTGGGTCAGCCTTGGATGGAGAGTTTGCATCAACAAAGAAGATTGAGAAAGATGAAGACACTAAACAACGGAGAACCTATACAGATTGTCATTGCAATCAACTACTTCGAAGAGGAGGAAATGACATTTAGAGGGAGTTAAATTCCGATTATTCAAGACACGAGTTGAGATCATGTCCAGGAAGAGGAATAAGGTTTTGAGATCCATCAATGGAGGGGAGTTCACTTCCAGATGATTTTTGTAATCTTTGTATTGAGGCAGGGATCAAGAGGGAGTTTTGTGACTCGTTGAGAAGAAGTGAGTGTCAGCTAAGTGGGTTGCAGTGTTGCAAGGCCAAGTGCTAAAGTCCTTGGAAGACCACTTCAGTTGCCGAGAATAGAATTGCAAGCTCCACAAAACTATTCAGAATGGGGTGATCTGGGATGAGGTTGAGAAGGACAATCCTGAAGTGTGCATTGGAAATCGTTTCTCTAAGGCAAGCATTGTAGGCAATCTTGGACGAGGAGGTCAGGGGGTTGATGCAAATACTTGGAACTTAAGAGGGAGTCACATCATCATAAAGATTTGTTGTAATGTATATTTCTCTGAGACGGAGAAATATGAGGTGAAAACCCTTGTACTGTATATTTCTCTGAGACGAAGAAATATGAGGTGCAAGCCCTTGTTCATCTCTGAAACTGAGATGAGACGTCATGTTGAGAGACTCCATGATGACATCATGTTGAGAGACTCCATGTTGAACCCTTGTACATCTTTGAGACTGAGATGTGTTTCTTTCCACATGGGAGTAGCCATTGTGGACATCATGTTGAGAGACTCCATGACGACATCACATTGAGAGACTCCATGATGAACCCTTGTACATCTCTGAGACTGAGATGTGTTTCTTTCCACATGAGAGTAGCCATTGTGGACATCATGTTGAGAGACTCCGTGATGAACCTTTGTACATCTCTAAGACTAAGATGTGTTTTCCACAAATGAGTGTAGCCATTGTGGACATCATGTTGAGAGACTCCATGATGTACATCTCTGAGACTGAGATGTGGTTTTCCACAAATGGGTGTAGCCATTGTGGGCGTCATGTTGAGAGACTCCATGATGAGGATATCTAGAAAATATCTTCCTAGCTAAGAGGGAGTGTTAGTGTTTTTATAGCTTCGGGAGCTATTTTCTCTTAATTAAAGGCAGGTCGGCCTTTGCTTCATAAATAAATTATATTTTTCTAAGGGCCGACCTAGAGAGGAGGCCGCTTGGCTTTGTATATAAAGAGGATGAAGTCCTCTCATTTGATCAAGTTAATTCACTCCAATTCAAATATATCTTAGCAGCAGTTTGCCATTCTTCAACAGCAGTTTGCCATTCTTAGCAGCAAATCCATTTCAAAAAAAAGAAGAATTATTATCATTCGCTTCAAGGAGAAGTGACATATCTTATTGAATAAGACTCGGCCTTATTTAGGGCTTGATTTTGTACGCAGTTTTCTGCACTTATTCTTCTGATTTATAAAGAGAATATTGTTGCTGGGTTTTTCTCCCTCGAGTAGGAGGGTTTTCCCAGGGTAAAATATTGTGTTCATTGTTTATGTGTTGCATTTTCTGTTTGTTGACATTTCTGATCCTAAAACTAACACATTGAACTGATTTAAAATGATTAAAAGCCACTTCTGGTGTTGTCTTTGCATTTGTGAATGCCTACATGCATCTGAATTTCATATATGCTATTTTGAAACTCGCATTCAATCTTCCATTACCAATTTTAGAATAAACTCTCCAACTTTTGAATTCTGATTTTTTGGCTTTCCTGTTTAGTATCTGTTTCTAATCATGCCTTAAACTTTTTGAGAACTTTTGCCTACCTAGATGCTAACATGATCACAGTAATGACCTGGTCACTACCATGGTTGCAGTAACATCCATGTACGTTGAACTGATTTAAAATGATTAAAAGCCACTTCTGGTGTTGTTTTTGCATTTGTGAATGCCTACATGCATGTGAATTTCATATATGCTATTTTGAAACTCGCATTCAATCTTCCATGCCAATTTTAGAATAAACTCTCCAACATTTGAATTCTGATTTTTTGGCTTTCTTGTCAGTTTTTGTAGTGACCCTGCTCAAATCTGATTGAAAACTTCTTATTTTTGGCCTTGGAAATTACATCAAACACTTTGCATACAAGGGTCATATGACTGATATAACATTTCAGTTTGCTAAAATGACTCTTTTCTTCAATTTGCATCAATGAAAATGCTTACAAATGACTCTAAATTGACTAAACAATGTCCTAGCACGAATGTGCAACTTAATTTGACAATATCTAATGATCTAAGCATGAGAAATGAACACCTACAGCCAACTGGTATATTCACAAATAGTTGGTATGCATACTAAATTTGAGTGTGAATAATATGGAAATGCTTATTGACAACTTATCAACAACCAGCAACCTATATCTCCAATTTGCAATACAAAGACTCAATACAATGCTCATTAAATGATTTCTACATGTGAAATATCCACCTACAGCCAAGTGACTTTTTATCAAACACTTCGAATGCATCCATCTAGAATCTAGAAGACTATGAATAATGTTACTAATCTAAACTAAACTCCAGCACTTGTTTTATAAACCAAAATGCAAAGCATTGCCAAGACTCTTGGCAACTTACAACTTTTTTGAAGTTTGCTAATTTATGAGTACAAAATCAGACTTCAAACATATACAAATATGACATGTAAATGAGCTCCAAACAATGCAAAGAAACCTGGAATGAAGTCGCCTTGGATTGGAGATGAAGTAGCAAACAAGAACAAAGGAGAGTGCACCTTATGAGTGATGGAAGATGTCTTAGCCCTAGCCGCCCCTGCTGGATATTTCAGACTTCAAAAATAAAATAATAGCAGCTGCAACCTCTAATTTTAATCACCAAACATCATTGTCCATCCTCTAGAAATTGATTGCTCCAATACCCATAAGCCAAAAACAAGTGTATGAATTTTAATGAATTTATTTGTGCTTCCCAGCCAAATTCGCCCCTGTTCTAGCAGACCTCAGAAAATAAATATAAATCAGCCTCTAAAGACCTCCTCCAGCTCCAATAATGATCTCCATCTCTTTAGAAGTCAAGCACTATTAATCAAGACCAAGATCAATGTATGTTATGGCTGCAATAAGCAAAATCGTGGCTCCCTCAAGCTGATATATATGACTGTAATTTATTCCAAAATTAATAAAGATGCAGATTGAACCTTGAATAACAATCTTGATGAAGTCTCAATACACCAAAATGACTCCAACAATGCACCAATTGATCTTTCAATCGATACCACCAAAATTTGGCCAAAGGCCATAAAATTTTGCTTTGAAGTACAAGTAGAAAGTCTGAAGCAACTTCCTCAACTTTGCAATAATTCAAGTGATATTTCACACCCTCAAAATTGCGTACCAATTGAGAGTTTTCGTTCTCAATGGCCAAAGACAACTGCAGAAACCCTAGGCTCCACAACCATCATCAACAAACAACAACAACAAATCTGGATGATGAGAATGAAGCCCGTGATGTCAATTTATACTTTTTCCTCAAGAGGTCGGCCTCCTTCTAGAACTTTCTCAAGTCACCTTCTAGAAGGAATATTATTTTATTATTTTATTATTTTAATATTGCACTTTATAATAATATAAAATATAACTCAACTCCTAAAGTGCAATATAACATTATAACATAAAATAAGGTTTCCAAAATTAGAAACATCCATGATAATAATAGGAAAACCTTCATATGACCAAGAAATGAGCCAACCAATCAACTGGGTATCTGCCAAACGATCCTCTTATCAAGTCCCATTAGCCTACAAGGATCAGGAATAGGCTAATTCCTCCAAAATCCATTGCTCATGAAAAAGGGGACATTACAGTCCGCCCTCCCTAAAATTGCTTGTCCCCAAGCAATCTCAGCAACAAGTACAACTCATCTCCACCTATATCCCAAGTGAAAATCTGTGTAATGTCCCAAACATCACCAAGCAACCCTTGCAGCACTAGCACAACCTGTTGAATCAACTCAATAGCTGATGTAAACCATGCCAAATATGAATGTGCAATAAAAGCCCAAGTAGGACAACCATCAATCAATGAAGAATCAAAGAAGATTAAATCACCAACCAACAAGTAGATAGCTGCCCTATCATATGACATAGGTAATAAATCCAAAGCTGAGTTGAGGATGCCTTCATTGCCTTCCAAGGACAACTCTTGAGTGGCTGATCCACTAAGAGTGTCATTACTAATATCATCATCCTCCTCAAAATAATGATCAACCTCCCCAACACATGAAGAAACCTCAAATTGTACCAAGTCCTTTGATTGAACAAGTTTATCAATCTCATCACAAAGGGCATCCTTCCTTTGAGTAAGGAGTCTTCTAATACTATCAATTCCTTTTTGTCTTGCCATGTTGGAAAGATTGACTTTTTCTTTCACATCTTGAAGGCATTGTCTTGCATTTGCAGCCACTAATCTAGCCTCCTTGGCCTTCCTCATCCATTCTTCATTCATCATTTCAGACCTCTTAATCTCTTCAATGCCAAAGTACACAAAATCAGTCTTCTTACACTTGATATCTTCATGTCCATGAATGAATGTAGGGCTGCTATCAAAAGTTGATATCATATCATTGGCTTGTTCATGATCACAAGCTTGTTTTTCATAAGAATGATGAGGCACCATGCTGCTGTCCTCAAACCAATCTATGATGACATCATGCCATTGTAAAATACCTCCTTCATCATGTGAAGACAAAACCCGAGTGGCTGCTCCACTAAGTAGAGGATCAAATTCCACATCCTCCTTAACATTTTGTGCCTCCAATAGACTTCCATATGAATGAACATTCATTGAACTACTATCATGAGAGGAAGAAGCAATGCTAAACTCACCTATTGAAACATCACAAGGAATCTTATCCTTAAGTAGCTGCTCTAATAAAACTGATTGGTCTTCAAATGTCACTTGCTCTTCTTCAACCTTGAAATCCTCTTCAACCTTGAAATCCTCCTGAAGTGTCTTGTGCCCAATTTCTTCCTCTTTGCTGGTCTGATTTTTGTTCTCCATGTGATCAGTTGTATGATGGTCACCAACTGCTGAAAACTCATTGTAGAGGTTTCTAGATACCTCACTTGTAGAGACCTCTTGTTCTTCCTCCTTTTCATTTTGTGATGTAGACTTCTTGGAAATGGAAGTCACATATCGAGATAAACTGCTTCTGGTTGCAGGGTCTCTAAGCAATTTACTTATTTCTTTGAACTCTTTCAAAAGCTTATTCATACTTTGGTCCAACTGCTTTTGAGTACTTGAAGTAGCCATGATCAATGCCCAACAGGATGGCAGGAAACCGCTCTGATACCACTGTAGTGACCCTGCTCAAATCTGATTGAAAACTTCTGATTTTTGGCCTTGGAAATTACATCAAACACTTTGCATACAAGGGTCATATGACTGATATAACATTTCAGTTTGCTAAAATGACTCTTTTCTTCAATTTGCATCAATGAGAATGCTTACAAATGACTCTAAATTGACTAAACAATGTCCTAGCACGAATGTGCAACTTAATTTGACAATATCTAATGATCTAAGCATGAGAAATGAACACCTACAGCCAATTGGTATATTCACAAACAGTTGGTATGCATACTAAATCTGAGTGTGAATAATATGGAAATGCTTATTGACAACTTATCAACAACCAGCAACCTATATCTCCAATTTGCAATACAAAGACTCAATACAATGCTCATTAAATGATTTCTACATGTGAAATATCCACCTACAGCCAAGTGACTTTTTATCAAACACTTGGAATGCATCCATCTAGAATCTAGAAGACTATGAATAATGTTACTAATCTAAACTAAACTCCAGCACTTGTTTTATAAATCAAAATGCAAAGCATTGCCAAGACTCTTGGCAATTTACAACTTTTTTGAAGTTTGCTAATTTCTGAGTACAAAATCAGACTTCAAACATATACAAATATGACATGTAAATGAGCTCCAAACAATGCAAAGAAACCTGGAATGAAGTCGCCTTGGATTGGAGATGAAGTAGCAAACAAGAACAAAGGAGAGTGCACCTTATGAGTGATGGAAGATGTCTTAGCCCTAGCCGCCCCTGCTGGATATTTCAAACTTCAAAAATAAAATAATAGCAGCTGCAACCTCTAATTTTAATCACCAAACATCATTGTCCATCCTCTAGAAATTGATTGCTCCAATACCCATAAGCCAAAAACAAGTGTATGAATTTTAATGAATTTATTTGTGCTTCCCAGCCAAATTCGCCCCTGTTCTAGCAGACCTCAGAAAATAAATATAAATCAGCCTCTAAAGACCTCCTCCAGCTCCAATAATGATCTCCATCTCTTTAGAAGTCAAGCACTACTAATCAAGACCAAGATCAATGTATGTTATGGCTGCAATAAGCAAAATCGTGGCTCCCTCAAGCTGATATATATGACTGTAATTTATTCCAGAATTATAAAGATGCAGATTGAACCTTGAATAACAATCTTGATGAAGTCTCAATACACCAAAATGACTCCAACAATGCACCAATTGATCTTTCAATCGATACCACCAAAATTTGGCCAAAGGCCATAAAATTTTGCTTTGAAGTACAAGTAGAAAGTCTGAAGCAACTTCCTCAACTTTGCAATAATTCAAGTGATATTTCACACCCTCAAAATTGCGTACCAATTGAGAGTTTCCGTTCTCAATGGCCAAAGACAACTGCAGAAACCCTAGGCTCCACAACCATCAACAACAAACAACAACAACAACAAATCTGGATGATGAGAATGAAGCCCATGATGTCAATTTATACTTTTTCCTCAAGAGGTCGGCCTCCTTCTAGAACTTTCTCAAGTCACCTTCTAGAAGGAATATTATTTTATTATTTTATTATTTTAATATTGCACTTTATAATAATATAAAATATAACTCAACTCCTAAAGTGCAATATAACATTATAACATAAAATAAGGTTTCCAAAATTAGAAACATCCATGATGATAATAGGAAAACCTTCATATGACCAAGAAATGAGCCAACCAATCAACTGGGTATCTGCCAAACGATCCTCTTATCAAGTCCCATTAGCCTACAAGGATCAGGAATAGGCTAATTCCTCCAAAATCCATTGCTCATGGAAAAGGGGACATTACAGTTTTCTTAAGGTCCATTCTTACATTTCCCATGAACTCTCTGCAACTCTCCTCCATAGCCACTGCAGCTCTCATTGTCCATTGTCCAAAAACTTGTAACCTCACACCCAATCCCTTTGGTATATTGGCAATCCTCCATTTCCCCATCTTCTTGAAAACACTAGAACATCAACACACTGTAGAAAGTTTTTAGGATTTACAATCATTTAAAATATTTTTATTTACAAACACCTTTGCACCTAGGCTAACGCACATCCCAACAAGATTTATAGTCCCCACACCATGTTATCTAGTTTATTTTTGGAAATGACCTGGCCCTTGTTTCCCTGATTTCATTTACTTTTGAGCCTATCATGGCTCCCTTTGTGCTCTTTTACTTTTCAGGCTTGACCTGGCTCCCTTTGCACCTTTGTGGGTCTGGCTTGGCCCCCTTATTATTCCTGCTCACTTTTTCTATCTTCCTCTTCCAACTTCAAACCAAAACATGTGCCAATTTCTTCTCCTATGTTCCTGTTACACTTTCCTTTCTTCTTCCACTCAACCAAGTTCACTAAAAATGTAGATGATAGGTGATATATGATAATGTTTATTTTCTACATGCTATTATTTTGCCATGATGACCAGCAATTGTTTTTCCTTGTGTATGCTTTGCAAATCAGGATTGCATATGATGAGAAAGAAGAGTGAAGAAGAGAAGACAAGGGGCATAACCCCCACATATCCTTTATTCTATTTTCAAATTTTAATTTATTATTTATGAAATTTTACTTTAGCATACTTTATTACTTTGTTCACAAGCTTGCTAAAGTAGGGGCAAAATGTAGAGTCAGAAATTACCTACTTTGCAATGTCTACTCTATTTTATGCACTTGTCTAAGTGTCCATTCCCTTTGTATGTTTTAAGAAGCACTTGGCCAATGCCTAAGTCTAAAAAATCTATTGTCAAGATGCCATATGATCTTACTCTATTCAATATTTGTTTCTAACCATTCCTTAAACTTTTTTTAAAAACTTCTGTCTACCTGAACATTAGTGTAATCACAATAGTGACCTGGTCATTACTCTATTGCAACATTTTAGAACAATTAAAAGTCATTTCTGTTGCCATTTTTGCATCTTTGAACAGCAACCGAAATGCAAATTTCCCAAATAGCATTTGAATAATTCTCACATTCAATCTTTCATAGCAAATTTAGAATTCCCTCTCCAACATCAGAATTATGATTGTTTGGCTATCCTTCCTGTGAGCTTAATGAAGCTCCATTCTTCCATTTCCCGTGAACTCTTTACAACATTCCTCCAGAGCCACTACAACTCCCATTGTTTACCCATTGTCCAAAAATTTGTAACCTCACACCCATTCCCTTTGGCATCTTGGTAATCCTTCATTTCTCTTATCTTTAGACTTTTCCATACACCACAGCATCAACACACACTGTAAAAAAAATTAAGGATTTATAATCATTTAAAGCATTTCTATTTACCTGCATCTTTGCAACTAGGCCAGCACACTCCCAACATATTTTTATTGTTAGGAGGAAGTAGAAACCTGACCAAGGCAGTTTTCCAAGCAGACAATTTTTTCTTGTCATCCCTGCTGCTGTCAGCCTCCATATCTTTCTGCTGATACAGTAGATCAGAAGTTTGCAAGCACTGCAACAATCTGCAAACTGAGGCAACCAGACTGCAAATTTAAAGTTACGGCGCCCAAAGGTCACCAATGCATTGTACCAGTCTCGCTGCATAAGGATAATATCTACCAGTCTGCAGTTTCTGAGCCCAGAGGTCTATTTTTCTATTCTATAAACTTACCCACTTTTGTACTAGATCATGACCACACTATATCAGTCATAACTGAACTATAGTAATCTCCAATGCAGTGTATCAGTTTTCTGCCAGGATCAGATCCAAAACATCTATACCTCACTTCTCCAGTCTTATAATGCTTTTGTCTGCCTCCTTCTGCTCCAACAATCAAACCAAGGATGCTCTTTCTAACTTTGTCATTTCATATTACTTAGCTAGTTTCTATTGTTTAAAACCAGGCTCTTGTATTGTTCAATTAGTATTTACTTTGTCTACCGAAGCTTATGCTTCCCATTTCTTAAAGAAAAGTAAGCATACTTGTCAATTTAGCAATATACTTAAATAAGGATTAATAAACTAAACCAGAGTTAAAATTTAAAATTTACCCTACACTTGCAATACTCAGGAAGTCTCAATGAAGACTTGCGAACCCCAGTCTGAACTAGATTTGGCAAGTCTGCAGCCAAGACTCACAAAATAGGCCAAGTCTGAGGAAAAAACAATTGAAAAACACCTTCACAGTTTCAAAAAAAAAACATTACAAACATTTTTTTCATATGCTTTGGCCAAGTTTTTCCGCCAAATCTGAGTCCAAATCAAAAAACAACTTACCAAGTATTTGTCAAATCTGAGTCTCAACACTGTGAATAATTGATCCAAATCACAAGAGACCCAAGGGGCAAACCAATCTTGTGAAAGATGTGTTTATGGATTATGCAAAGAAAAACAGAAGGTTCATAACCCAGCACACAATAAAGATATGCAAGCAGATAACTTCAGCAAATATTTATGCTACTTCTATTCACAATCAGAAATGGATGGATACAACAGATGTTACATATAATGTGGCAAGGAATGAAGATTCCTGTGACCAGAAAGGGGTGAGCACATAAAACCGATTTCCTACAACTATTCAATTATCCATCCTCTTTCAATGTAAAGAGATGAATGAGTATGTATATTACATTACAGTTACAAAAAAGAAGAGGAAGGTGTGACAGTTCATGTCCTAAACCATTGATCTTCCAACTATCTGTCAGTTTTGAGAGTCCTGACAGCAGACATTTCATTCCATGGCTAAAGAAGTCCGTGTGTACAGATTTTGCTGATGTTGCAAGGTGCATGTGAGGGGGCCATAAGAAGTTATGGATGGTGGCACATGATGAAACAAAGACTAGCATGGGATCATGTGTGGCAGTGTACAATGACACCATGTGTTGCACATAAAGTGCGCATTCTATTGAGGAGAGCACATGAATTCTCAAGACATATAAGGCACACACAAAGTTCCCAGAGGCCTGTATGGTAGCACTCTGATCAATAATAGAAACTTGAAAACCAGTAGAAAAATCACAAGCCAAGGGCATATCTAGCACAATTATGGCACTTGTACACTTGCTCCATTGTATCTTGAATAACGGGCCCAGAGGTAGCATCCAATTCATAATTTAGTTAAGCCCACATAGCTTCTTCACCATAAATGCCTTCTACTTCTACCTTTGACACAGCTACATATATGTAATCACAACCTTTTGTAAAGCTGCTCCAACTCCTTTAGCTATCTGTTTACTACTTTGCTGCAATTACACTTACCTTTGACTTGAACAGCCTTAAAAATATTGAGAATTTAATGTAAGCCATATTAGCCTGGCACAGAATCCACCCATGTACAAGAAAGCAATAATGAGACAGTTTACAACTAAGATTAAAATGATAGCCGATAAGGTGAGGAATAAGCTACTGGGCTCAAAAAGAATAGTCAGCGACAACAATTCAAGTGTATCTTTTGTACAGCAACTATCAACTATTTCCATGTTGCACTAATAAGTAGAGGTAACTTCAAGCAACTTGGAGTGGTATAAACAAAATGATCCAGCATTACATTTCCATCCAAGATAATGACTGTATGGAAGTTGTTTATAATAATATGAATTTCATCTTTTATTTTTTAAAACATCTACAGGAGCAGGACTACAACATTCAGATATTGGAAATTGATGAAGCAGATGGAGGCATAACAGTAACAACTCCAATATGTGTTCTGAGAACTTAAGCATTTCAAGACATGCAAACAAATCTTGAATGAGATATAGAAGTAATTAGAATAGGATCCATAACAAGACAAGAAGAAAAAGCCAGAGTTATGAACACGTGATAAAATTCCTGTATCCACTGATAAATGTGCAGGTTCAACATTAATGTTAGAGAAATTTAATGCACAAAAATAATTACGCAATTTACAAAATGCATGAATGCTAGATATTAAAACATTCTAACCTTGGAAAAATTACAAAATGCTTTCAATTACTGACACCAGCAGAAACCAACTCAATTGAAATGCATTTTAGTTTAGCTTTGAATTGTGCTCATACTACTGCTTCTCAAAATAAAGGGATTCACAATGGAATTAAATGCGCCGCATGAGCAAACAAAAAAGCCAATTCAAAGGATTTTTCACAGTAAATCCTTGAAAAAGAGACGTAAGGTTAAAAAAGAAATTAAAATTTCTGAGCACACTATTCCAAAAAGCATATTGAATAATAAAACATCGAAGCTCAAGAAAGATAGGTAGGACAATTTCACTGATGCTATCTTCACTGCTCATTCTTTTCATCTAAGGAGATAATTAAATTCCTAAGTTCTGACATCCCCATGAGTCATTTTGGGGTATGAAAGTTAAGATATTGGTAAACAAGGAATAGCTAATCAAAAAGTTATAAATAACTAGTTACTACACAGAGGGTTGCAAATCACACTTATACACGCATAAAATTTATGTATGCACTGAACATGCGTAGAGGTTCAGCATTCACAAAAGAAAAATTTAATGAATTCGCATAAACCAAGAATATATTAGAAGTGTATCTCTCCTTTTCTTACACTCACATACATGCATGAAGTGAATGTAGAGATTAAAACATTCTGACCTCAGAAAACTTATATAAGGCTCTCAATTACTGAGTCTAGTAAAGGCCAACCCAATTCAAATATTTTTTAGTTTAGCCCCAAATTGTGTTCATACTACTTCTTGTGCAAATCAAAAGGATTCACAAAAGAATTAAGCGAGCCTGAGCATACAAAAAAAGCCAATTCAAAGGATTTTTACAGTACATCCACATGAAGGTAAGGTTCAAACTTCAAAAAGAAATTAAGGTTTCTGAGCACACAATTCCAAAGGGCATATTGAATTTAAACACATGGAGGCTCCAGAAAGATAGGTAGGACAGTTTCAGTAATGCTGTCTTCACTGCTCATTCTTTTATTCTAAGGACAAAATCAAGCTTCCTCAGTTCTAACGGCCCCATAAATCATTTTGAGGTATGAAAGCTAGAATGTTGGTAAATGAGGAATA